>VZUI01055516.1:0-23035 GCA_013401135.1 Cettia cetti | reverse complement strand
TTTTCCCCCCCCCCCCCCCCCCTCTTCTTCTCTCCCCTTGCAACACTCCCTTCCCAACTCTGCAGCCCCTCTCAGCTGCCCTGTGATCCCAGCTGCACAGAGCAGAGCCTGCAGGAAATGCCACTGTCACCCAGAGAATCTCAGCCAAGGGCACCCAGGAGGGAACGCTGGGACACCACTGTGACATCAAAGTAACTCAGCTCAGCACCAGACCTTCCCTAGTTCAAAGAAATCATTGAATATCTGTGCTTTTCATTCTGATTATTTAGATTTCTCTGGTTTTCTCCGCTCCCATGTCTCTTCCCAAACTGCATCCTAAAACAGAAGCCACAGCCGGAAATTTGCCAGCTGTGGAACTACCACTCACTGTCCCCCACACAGGCTGGAAGGGTTTGCTTCTGTTCTTCTTGACAGAGGCTCATGTCCCTCTACCACCCCAAATGGCAAAGATAAGGTTGAGTTTTCCTGAAAAGTCAAACTTCTGTAAGGGTTTCATCTGTTGCTGTGCTGTTTTGAGGACAGAATGAGGCATTTACGCTGAGGGCAACCTAGGAATTTATAGGCTCTCTAAAAACAGAGCTGGAGATGGAATGTCTTGAGCAACAAAGGATGTAGAAAAACGGCTGTGCAAGGCAGCAGGATGGGGAGGAGGTGTGATGGAGAGGTTTCTCTAGGCAGGAGGATAGAAGACACTGAAAATACAGCACTTCTGTGAGCCAGGATCATCTGTGAGGACATGTGGCATTGAGAAGCTGATGAGCATGGCTGACTGCCAGCAGATATTATGATCTCAGAATATTGATGTTTTGTACTAATAATTACAAAATCAGCAGCTGTACAACTGCGTATTTGGATAAATACAAGTGTAAGTGCATCCTGTGACACGGTGAATGGAAATGAATTATGATTAAAATGACAGATCATTCAGCAATACTGATGCCAAGAAAAGACAGACAAGCTGGGAGAATGATAACATAATAAAGCATTAAAGAATTTTGATATTCAAAGGAAAAAACTGATTAGGAAAACATTCATATGCAGTCAGAGAAACACATTAACTTTCCATTGCTGTTGAGAGCAGATACAGATCAGCTAGAAGACAATAAGAAAAAAGAAAATTTACTTGTCTGCACTTGTGAAGGCATACTGGGGCAAAAATGCATCCTTCACAAAGCCCTATATTGAGGACATAATCTACAACCAGCATAATCTCTTCAGATACTCTGAAAGATAAGTAGAAAGATGGGGATTGTCTACATAGCCAAGAAGAAAGCCAGCAGTTGGAATCATAACATCTGAATGTTCCAAGTAGCTTTGTTATAGATTCCCACCCAGGCAATCTTCTCTGACAATAAGGCAGGATGTTCAATCAGCCATGTCTGAAATCTGGAAGTTCTTGTTCAAGGGAGGGAGCTTCATGAAGGAATTAGGAAGAAGTACAGAAGAAACTGTTACTGGGATTAGGTAAGCATTTGGTAAAAATCACAGTGATAAAACACATTTAACACACAGTCACAGTCAAAGTCTGGCTGGGATGTCCCAGGACACGTTTTTATTGAATGCCTGCACTGACTGACACAATTGAAAACACTGTAAATAAAATCTGCTGTGCCTGAGGGTCACCACTGGTCAGGCACTTGTGGACACCCACTGCTTGTGGGATGGGGTGAAGCAGAAGCTCAACTCTGTGTGGAACAAGGCAGCGAGACAGGCAGAAGGAAAGCTCCTATTTCCATTTTCCAACAATCTCAAGTTTCAAGGCACGTCAGGAGGAGTGGGGTTAACACCTCTCCCACCTGAGGGCTGAGCTTTTTGAGCCATATATAGAGTCTAACCTCAGAGAGGTGAATCTGGTGCAAAGACTGAAGTTCAAGTACACCAGACATTTGGGGTTGTGTATCCTGTTCAGTGGAGGAGGGGCCACGGATGGACTGAAGTGTATTTTGCTTCGCTTGTGCTGTTTGCCTGCCCTGCCAGCCAGAGGGCAGCTGCAGAACAGCATGAGCTCCACTCCCGGGGACTCTGCACGATGTTGCATCAGGCTCCTCAAGACAGAAGCTTGGATGAATTTCTGTCTTGCCTTGGCTGTGTGAAACCTGCAGCCTCAGACACAGAGTACAGGAGTGCCTGGGTTTGCCCTGATGCAGGTGTGCTCATGGACTCGTGCCCAGAGCGGTGTCAGCACAACCTTCTTCACCACAATGCTCCACAGCTTCCACACAGCCCAGAGCTGCACACAGCTGCCTTTGGCCTTGCACTAAACACAGGTTTAAGCCTACCCCTGGCCTAAACACCTCCTCCTTTGTTCAGGAGTGAATCACCTGATGATTTCCCTGAACTGACACCTAATGTTGGTTGTCATTGCTTGGGTGGGGTCTTATCACAACACAGAGCTGGAACTGGAATTCTTTGCACAAGCTTCCTTCCCACTTTTCACCAAACACTCTTCCCCTCTGAAAAGGAGGCAGCAGAGGCAGGACCCACCATGAAACTGTTGCTGCTCACTTTTCATGAGCAGCAGGACAGTCATTCCTCTCCCTCAATCCTGCAGGGCACTGAGCAATCCTGCTCCTCTCCAGCACCACCACCTTCATGTAAGGGCTAAAGAACAAGGACTTACACCACTGGACTCACACTGTGATCAGATCCAGGTAAGAAACTGGTTCTGTGAGCAGGCTGAGCTCAGCAGGGCTCAGTCTAAGATGCTGCCTTGCCCTTCTGCCTAGAAACCTGCAGGACTGCAGCAGGGCAAACCACAGAGCAACTTCCCCATCCACGCTCAAGATTTATAGGGCTGGCTTTCCTCTTCTTAAATCTCTCCTAACAAAGCTTTGTTCAAAGATGATTCACAGATGTTGTCATTAAAACGTTGGTACTTGCCAACAAATAACACATGGGTCTGCTTGAGAAACTGCTGTTCCCACAGCTTTCCCCAGGAAGAGATACTTGGGGTAATTGGTAAGGCCTGTCAGAATAGGACTTTATAAAGCTTCTTCTACCATCCACAATTTTTGAAGAGCATCCTGGTTTCCTGAGAATTTATCTTGTTCATGTAAAAATCACTTGGATAAACACACATGATACAGAATAGATAATTAAGCCCATTATCATTAAAGAGATGTGGATCTTTTCAGGTAATAATGAATGGGTCAAGCAAAGACTTATTTGCAATGAAGATAAACAAAATCCCACCAGTAGCTAAGAGACAGCCATGTATCCTAATTACAGACACAAAATAAAATAATTAATTGATATGCAGGCCTGAGTCCCAAAGGCCAGAAGGTGACAAACGAAAAGACAGGACTGTACTGTCCACTGCAGGATGAGATAAACTACAGAGACAGCAAACCCCAACCAAAAGGGAATAACAAACAACAGAGAGAAAAGGGTGTTCCATGACCTGGCTGGAATATACACACACAGAATCACTTCTGTGCTCTCCCACTCAGGACATGCTGAAATCTAAAATCCAGGAGCCCAGCCCTCTGTTAGCAGCTTGGAAAAGCAACCTGGGGAGTCAGCAGTGGACCCTGTCTGGGGAGATCTTTATGAACAGCTATGAACAGAAATGTTTCATGATGGTAACCCAGATATTGATGAAATTCTTGGCCATTTATCAGGAAAAGCCTGATAAGGCTTTTTTAAGGAAAAGGCTTTTTTTTTTTTTTTTTTTTTTTTTTTTTTTTTTTTTTCTGGGAGGTGGAAAGAAATGAGCATTTGGTGGGTTTTCAAAAACTAAACACAATCTCAGTCTTTTGTAATGTTCTCAACACACAGAGCAGTACATATAATTTTCATATAGTTCTGAATAAATGACAGATGTAGTACACATTGAAATATTTTCCTCTGTTTTTCATGGGCCTGTTGTTAAAAGCATGACTGCTCTGCCAAAAAGTCTGTGTTTGGAAAGGCTTTTATTCCTTTTTGATTCCTTTAGTTCTGCTGTGTGACTCCATGCTCCAACATGCCCCGAAGAGCTCGGTGGCATTTCACAGCTCTTGTTTGTGTCTCACCCACACCTGTAAGGACATTCCCACTGCCTTCACCACCCTTCATATCAGGGCTCCAATGGGGATTTAGCTGTAGAGCCAATTCACCACTCAATTTCCAGGCAAGCAGGGAACAGGCAATGTTATCACATTCCACTTCCACACAACAATGATTAGATGGACTGGATGGGCTTTAAGCTTAGGAAATACAAGTTCACTGGCTGTACTGCTGCCAACATCATCTCACAGACATGCAGCAAGGGAAAATTCAACTAATCTGATGTTTGTTTTTCTTTAACATTCTATTAAAGCAAAGCAGCTTCATAATGAGATTACTGCATTTTATCTCTTAATTGTATCCAGATACGGAAAAGAGATTTACTGCTGGTGGCTTGTATAGAGTACAATATTTTAAAGCTAATTATGATAGAGCATTACTATTGTCACACAATGAAATACTTATTCTTCTGTTATGAATCAATACCATTTTCTAAAATTTATTGTAACTACCTTTTTAATTGGATATACACCCTGCTAAACTCTGAAACAGACAGTTATATAAATATAATTCTTTTAAATCCAGGATGATATCAGCATAAAATATTTTAATTAAATAGATTGCAAAAAAGGAGGAAAAGTGACATTAAGTAGCTTTCCATTATTAAAGCCAGCTGAAAGTCAAGCCTTGAAAGCATTCAAGTTGTATTTTTGAACTCTGCCATTGTCCATGGAAACATGGATACACATCCTCCCCAAATGGTGTATTAATAGTTTGATTGTTCATTGAAGAATACCAAGCACCTGGCTTTTGTTTCTATAACTCCACAAGAGAGGAAATCATATTACAGTATTTATCTTCCTAAATCCCCAGGGTCTAAAACCTCTACCAGTCTTTTCTTTGCTTGTGGATGAAATACTGTAAACAATTAAAAAGTTAAGCAAAGAGTTTTAAAATAACATTGCATCCAAGTTCCTTTGTACAAAAATATTGGTGAGTGGATGGTGAAAACCTCTGCTGGATCCATCAGTTGTAATTACTTAAGGATTTTTAAAACCAGCAACTCCGTGTGATGATACCCAGATCATACAGGCCATCAATGCAAACTAAAATTCAAGTCTTTGTAAGCTGGTACTGCAATTACCTGTAACACTTTGCACACATTCCAAAGTAATCTTTAAGCCAGGTTTTCCTGAACTGACATTCACAATAGGGACAGCTGAAGTCTTGACCACAAGCTGTTCACAGCACGTTTGCAAATCTTACCTGAGGATGAGACACCTCTTTCCTCTCTACTCAGTGGCAAAAGGACAAGGAAAAGGCTTTTCTTTATCTCAGCAGAACCAAGCAGCAGTTTAAAACCTCCCTGAGCTCTAGCTATCAAATGAGCATTGTTCTCAGCACTGTTACAACTGTATTTCATGCATTTACACATCCAATCCACATTATATTTACACTATAGTAAATTAAACCAGTTACATTTTGGTGAGGTAAAATGAATCAGAATTTAGAGATTATGTAAACCAATAATATCAAGTATTTAGAAACATCTTACTTCTTATTAAGTTACTGAGAGGATTTAACTACATATTATATTACCAGGATGTTGGTGGAAGTTGTTAGATACTGAAGCTGATTCTACACTTGATATTATTCAAGTAATTTAATTAATAAATATTGCAGAATGCAATATCTGAGACTATCAAGAAATTTCATTTAACCAGCAGCTCACCACTAGGGAAATACCCCACAGTACTTCCAATGTTTTTTTCAAGGATATATACATTGAGCCAACTCTGAATCATCCTTCAGTATCATTCTGCAGTAAATAAATGCTTATGTAAACACTTAGCATACTCCAAAAGGTCATCAATTTTCTATTTATCTGAAGAGTCCACATTATCTAGGAAGGCTCTTCAGCATTCCTGTGATCCAGATTTCACTGCAGACATTATTCACTCTACATTTAAGTCTTTTATCTGCATGCCAAGTGTCAAATTATATTGGGTTACTGTCTGTATCATTCTTTTTTTACTGCAGCTCTTCACAGATTAAGATTCAAATCCTTTGAATTTAGCAGGATTTTGACAGCAATTCAAGCAGTGTAAGTCTTAGCTCTGTCCACCTAATTGTGACACAGGAATTTCTGAGCTCTTTAGGTGCCTAGAGAAGCTGCATTTACCTGCTGTGTGCATCCTGTCCCCAGATCCTTGGCAGCCATCCTCATCATCACAATCTCCGCTTGACTCCATCTCCTGGCTCCTTCCACCCCCACTGCCAGCATCTCGGGGACCCCATCTCTCCAGCTTCAACTTGGCCTTCTCAGGATCCAGCTGAAATGGAAGAAGGGACAAACCAACCATGGTCAGACTAATCCCACAGTTCCTAGCCCTGGCACCCATCTGGCTCATACAGCAGCAAACACAACACTTCCTCATGCACTTTCAAGAGCAGCTCCTCAAGCTGGAGGCTGTTTCTGGCAACGGCATCCAAATATTCTGGAATAACACACCATGCAACCAAATGTTCTCCACCATAGATGACCTGGGGCACTTACCAAGCTTTGAATTGAAAACATCACAATCTACCAGTACCACCACAGGGAGTGCTGGTCCTACAGCTCCTCCTTTGCCAACCACAGTTTGGGGCACACTGGTTAATGGTGGTAGAATCTGCCCGCTGCCCAAGTACTCATTTTGAGAAATTTACAGATGAAGACCATGACAAACTTCACAGCTGAAGGCATTTGCTACTTTTCATGATGGGCTTGGTCACTTGGAAACTTTGCTCCTGGATATGAGTTTTAAGATGGTGCCATCTAAGATGCCTGTTCCTGCAAGTTGTTCATTAGATTTCACTTCAAATATTTCCAGGACAGAGCATAGATTAAGAAAACCTTTTCTAAAATAAATCTAAATCACACCAGGTCACGCTTACTCTAACAACATATTTACCCCCCAAAGCTCAGATTTTTGATCTTTAGATAACTCTTTCTCCTGCTGTCACAACAAGCAGCTGCCTACTATTAGCACTGTGGAAATAAATGATTTTTCAGCTCACTGGTAGTTCCAAAAGACAAAAAATCCCATTTCCTTGGGAGTGAATCTAAACCCAGCCTGTGCAGGGCACACCAAATGCAGCACTATCTGGGAAAACTAACAAAAAAGAGAAACAAACCCAAATGGCTTAGACTAATAAACTGTGCTATAAGGCAAATATTCATCAAGCAAGGATGGTCCGGGAGGAGCCTTAACCTTTCCCCAACACCTGAGGAGCACTGACCAAATGGAAAGACTCTGTACTGCTCTCAAAGCCTCTGCACTGCTGCCAGATTGTGGATCTATCCAAAACCCTTCAGCACAAGTATCTTCCTCCCAAAGTACTCCAGATCCATTTCAGGCTCTGTGATCTGCTTCATCCCAGAGGACTGATTATTCTTGGTACGGAGCACAAAGTACTTTGAAATGTAACACTTTGGAGACTCAAACACTAAAAAGGAGCTGTTCTGGGAGCTGTGGGTGAACTGGAGCACAGGGCCAACACAACTGTAAGAACTGGGCTGGAAGGATAGTGATGGATGCAGCAGTTTCTGTGCAGTAGGAAGCTTTGTGCCACAGTCTCCTCCAGGTGCTGGGAGCTGCCACCCTCCACGGCAGGGCTGGCAAACGCCTGGAGCAGCGCAGCAGGGATCCGCTTCTGTGGAACAACAGGAGCCAACTTCAGCAGGGCAGAACTCAGGAAACTCTGCACCCTGTCACTGAAGAGCTCTGTTTGCTCCTTCTGAAGACACAAATAACTGCACAGTGCAGTGGGAAGATCACTAAGTGGGAGGAGAGGGTGTGGGCTCGAGTAGGGAAGCACAATGAACACTCTCTAATTGTTACTGCGTGTCTGTTTTTTATAAACAAGTTGCCTAATGTTGAGCCTTGGTATTCACAGCCATAAAGACCGATGTCATGGCAATACAAAACAACATTTTGCTGAACAATTGGAAAATTTTGCCTATGAGGGAGAAAGATAACTCGGTTCTTTCACAAATTTATTGTGTCCTGACCGTATTAGAAAAGACTCATTCAGTCTTAGTTATAATTCTTCAGAATGAAAAGAAATGGCTAAATGGCAAACAGAACAGACACAAAACGTAATAAAGGCTTTTAATGACTGTTTGCAAGTCAGAGCAGAAATGTTCACTGCCTGTTAAGGCACTATTTCTTTGCAAAAATCTGATTTCATTCATTGCCCATGGCTCAAATCCTGACCTCTGCTCCAAACAAGCAACACTTGAACCAAATGGTCCCCAGCTCCGAGGAAGCTCAGCTTTCCAGCACGGTGCACTGTAGCATTTCTGGGTTCTGGTGCCTTCACTGCAGCAAGAGAGGAGCTGGAGCCCAGCTCTGCATCTCCTCTGTACCTCTGAAGGTGCATCCAGCCCTTTCTTGGTTTGTCAGCAGAGAGGGGCCCCCAAATTACCCAGAGCCCTGATATCCAGGTTCACCATTACCACTTCCCATCAGCTCAGGTGCGACCTACCAACCCTTTTCACCTTGGATACCCTTCCCCAGCCTCTTCACAACAGGGCTTTTATGTCCTGTGGCTACCACTCACCTAGAACCAGGACCAGAGCCTGACTTTGTGCATCAGTAATGGTTTATCTATAAATAAACTCATTCCAGGAGATGGGATAGTGCAGCTACTTCAGTGAGGAGTTCCAGACACAATGAGCATCCCTGTTGGGAAGGCAATGTCACCATTTCCCAGTGACTTGTGACCCACCATCCTTCTCTTCCAGATTCTGAAGGCACAGCTTTCCCTTGGCTGCTGCCACAGGACTCCAGTGACATCAGTGTTTCAGGGCAACAACAAAGCTTATGCCAGCATGACCCAATCTCCTTTTTTTTTCACAGAATAACAGAAACCTGTCTCAAAAGCCTGAGACTGCACCCTGGAAGTGTTTAACAAAGCTTGGATGTGGCACTCAGTGCCATGGTGTGGTTGATGAGGAGGTGTTAGGTCATAGCTTGGATTAGATGATCTTAGAGGTCTTTTCCAACCCCGTTCATTCTGTGAAAATAGCACTGACTGCATCAGGCTGGGCTGGGATGTTGTAGCTTTAGAAGATCACAATGGAAGACATGAACCATCACTTTTTACTCTCTGGTCCCAGGGGTTGGTGTGGGCAGGGAATGCTGCTGTCCTTTGTGGCTCTGGGACTGCCAGGTCCCCAGCAGGGAACCCGGAGGTCACCTGAAGGTTCAGGTCACCTTCAGAGACAGCCTGGCAGACACAGATCTGTTAAAAACCTCGAACAATTATCCAGGCTGCTGCCACCAAGCACAAATCCTCCTGCTTCCCCAGATGGCTGTGGGGAGAACCAGAGCCCCTTGCCCCTCTTTAACTCTGGGGAGCAGAGATTGGAGTCAGTCATGGCATTTCTGATATTGCTTAAGAGCCACTCTTAAAACACCTTATTCTGGTGGCTCTTTCCCTGCCAGCTGACAAATGATGCCATCCAGCCACCTCTGGGAACTCTGCACAGCAGCTCCTGCCTGGGGGTGCCCTGTTCTGGTGCTGAGAATTGATGCCTCAGTTAAATAATTGCATTTCAGGCTAGGCTCTGGAGCTTGTGCCTTTACCCTCACAAAGCACAGGATACCTGCTGCCTTAGATACCTGCTGCCAGGGAATACTGGAATCTTAACAGCTTAAAAATTAAGTCTTCAAGTTTTTGCTGTATGTGAAAGGTTTGGTTGTTTGTTTTTTTTTCCCTCTTGAAAAGGTTATACAAATAGATCAATAAGATTTGTACAGTCCAACTGCAAACTGACTCAAATCAGGAATTTTCCCAATTGCAATAAGCTTTGGATCAGGTTCATAAACCTCTGAAGGGTTTCTGAGAAACCATATACTGCTTCTGTGGGGAAGTGTGAGTGTCTGTATCTGACTCAGCTGAAAGGTAAAAATCACATTTTACAATTCAGCTCTGAGTCAGACACAGATGACTCTCCCGTATGGATTTTATTTATTCCAGCAAAGGTCCCAACCTTAAGTGACATTAAAAAAAAGAGAAGCTTTGCTGACATAAGGTTTTCTGGAGAAGAAAGAATTCATATGAGAGTGGCTCCTGTCTTTCTCCCCTATTAATACTTCATGATGTAGCACACACATTTCCAGTCACATAAAAGAGTCCTTCAGACTTGAGAGGCTTCAAAGAGCCCGTGACACACAACCCCTGAGCCCTGCACAACGGGTCCAACCCTAATCCTCACTAGGAACACAGGTGGGGCAGAATACAAATTCATTATCGTGCTTTTTCATGAAGCCATGTTCCACTTGAATACTTCCACACCTTAATTAAATAATAACTGCTTCATTCCATGAAAACCATTGCAGAAAAAAGGTGCCAATTTCTGTCTGTTTCATGGATCAGCCTATTTGCTGAAGGGTCATATATGCATGTGTATTACTTCAAACTGTAGGATAATAACCCCATTTCATCAGAAAATAGGTTTTAAAATTATATTTTACACCACAGTTTCAGGCTTCTCAGGTCAGTGAACACAACAATGAAAATATTCTCTTTGAATAATGCCACTTAGAAGTTGTGTGCCTGGAATATTCAGAGACAAATTTCATAGAATAATTGTTCCAGAGGGATTTGTTAATTAGTTTTCTACATGACAGATTGCACTGTGAATGCTTTTTCCTTCTGAAGAGTCAGCTCTGAGGTGAAAAGTGACTTGTGTCCATTCACCACGTGAGCACACCTATCACTGGCTGGTGTTTCCAGGGGGAGGAAAAACCAGCTGATTGTACACTGCATTTAGAAACTGTAAGCTAAGCATGATTTTTTCTCAAGGTACTTACAAGTAGCTGCCTTTTTAAAAGTGCTCTAGTGACATAAATATGATTTGCAGAGACAAAGCGTTTTGCCAGCTTATGCACAAATAATGCACAAAGCCTCATCTTGAAAAGAGTCATAAATGACTCAATCCTTCCATTCATTTCTTTAAAAACAAAAATAAAAAATACTTTCTAAACCATTATTAGGTCAGAAATGACTACAACTGGAAAAGACAATGTGCCTTTGTTTTTGGCCTGTTATATACATTTTTTGTTAGGAACTGACATACTGCTTTAGGCATAAAGCTGCATTTTACTGGTGCCTTGTGACTGAGCAGATGTTCTGTCATTTCACAAAACAATAGCAACATAACAAATTTTAGACATAACTGCCATATATACGCTTATTCCAAGTGGGACCTCTCTGAGATAACATTTATGGTTCATTTTCCTCCATGTGTGCTCTTATCTTCTTTATAAAAGCATTTGGCAGTTGCTTTTGTTTCTTCTTTTCACATTATCTAGCACTCATCTATTACAACGTAACTAAGGAAAATAAACTTATTTAGCTTCAATTTTGCCAGACATTTTCTTTGGTTCGTTCCTCCTTTGTCTCTATTTCACAGAAACCCAAAAAGGCCTGATGAATTATCCCCTTCTAGTTTCTTCAGGAAGTAGTACAGCTCGATGAGGTAGCTCCTAAATCCCCCTTTTAGCTGAAGAGAACAGACATCCAACCTCCTGCAGCAAACACCACCCCTTGCCTTCCCTCTGCTGTTTATTCAGATCCTTCCAATACCCTTTCATGACACATCCTGCTTTACAAGTCACCTGGACACATTACAATAATTTAAATGAACAGCTATACATAATTTATGGGGCACACTTATGGGCTGAAAATGGCTTTAGGATTTTATTCACGTTCCCTCCAGCCTAGACCTTTTCAGCTGGGGAACTGGACCAACACTGGTAAATTCTTTCCTTCTGTGGTTTTCTCTCCAGCCTAAGCACCTCACAATTACATACATTGATATTTGTATTTATTGTCTATGCCCGTGCTCCTAGAATATATATCTATATACACTGAAGGGGAAGGCTCTCTTGAAGCACATGGAAACATGCTAAGTGCAAATCTCAGAAAGTGGGGCCCTTCTTTTGCCCTCTGCCTTAGGGTATCTCCACTCAAGCTACACACAGGAATTTCAAGGTTAATTTTCCATTTTTTGGCAATTTTTTTCCCAGTTTTTTTTTTTTTTTAATTTGTTCTCTCATCAAGTTTCTCAGAATAATCCCACCCTCTCTGTATTGGTTTGGGACATTGCAGCTCCCCATGGAGCTTTTGGATAAAAAATTTTGCACAAATTTCTGGTGGAGCAGGACAGGCTTACAGATCCAGCAGCAGCAGGGTCACAGTGACAGAAAGCTTCCTGGGGATCACTACATGTGGCAGAGGAAATGACACAGCTGCCTCTAATGTCTTTTCCATGTTGTTTTTCATCTTCTGCTGCATTCTAGTATTATTGTTTCAAGTATGTTGATTATTTGAACCAACCCTCCCATTGTTTCTGAGCATCTCCAGTATGAGCTTTACATGTTTTGGGGAGGTCAGGACTATTTTCTGATTTTATCCATCTTTTTTTAAGCCAAAAAGCTGTTCAAATTGGTGTTTTGATTTGTTTTGACTTGCTTTTATTCACACCAAATCACTAAATTACTGCTTTCAGAAACAGCATCTGTATTCCTACAACGGCTTTAGATTCTTATGGTTTCAGTGACAGTTTCTTGCAAACATTCCTTTATTTTCTCCACGTTTCCCTCCTAATTCTATAGCCCTACCTTCTCCACACAGACTTTCTAATCCCCTGTCACTGAGGCTTTGTATTTGGCCAAGTCTGTCTCTAGCTGTGATTCCTTTTTGCTCTCCTGGTTTATGCAGGTTGACTCGTTACCCTCTTCCTGATGCTCTTACTGTCTCATGACACACTGGGTACCTAAAAATCCACACTTTCACCTATCTCTAACTACTTCTCATTTCTTCTCTGAGTGCTTCCTCTAACCTGGCTGTGACTCTCTGATTTCCTGGATATTCCCCTGCAGAGCCATACCCCAGAGCAGAGGAGCTAAAAGCATTTGTTTCTTCCTGGTTGGATCACAAATGTTTCAGCAGCAATCTAAAGATGGTTTTTAGAGATTCACTTTGTTACGCTGCACAATTAATGCTTCAACTTTTGCAGTTTATGGTTTCTGTTTTACAACTGCTTATTCAAGGTGAGCTAGGAGACTGCTAGCACCAGGATCAGCTGAATATTTACTGAATTAAATTACACAAGCTACAAATATTCTCGTATTTACTGATTACACTGTAAAGGAGCAACACAAATGTGCACATGCAGAATCTTAGCACTATTAGCAAGAGCTTCACAGTAACAGTTTGGGTAAAATGTCACCCAAAAAGCACTAATTGGGACTGATGTAAAGTGAGTACAAGTTAAAAAAATACTTATTCCAGTTAATAATGTGCTTAAATAGATATTTAAAGAGAAGTAAGAAAATCTGATTGAAATTCAGCAAATCAATTGGGGCAAGGGAGCAGCAGACACCTCTCCTTGATATCTTTTCTTGCCATTGGGCTGCAACTTTTTGGTATTTTGTGATGCACTAAAGAAGGTCCTTCTGATCTGGTATCTAATGTGCCTAACTCAGAAACAAACACTGGGTTAGTTCCTGCCACAGGTGTAGAATTCACCTTTAGACAGAAAATGCAGCCGAGTGTTGCCCAGAAACGTAACTGGCTTTTTAAGTTGCAGAAGGTGTAGTTTGAAAATGGAGCATATGGCTAAAAAATCTGTCGTGTTACACTGAAGACTCTGCATCTAAGGTAAAAAAAAAAAAAAAAAAAAAAAAAAAAAGGTAAACAATTGCAATGAAATTGTAATAATTTGTAATAAAAATATAACATAAACATAATTATTGGTGAGGAATAGGAAGTAGTTGCTTACAAAAGACCTTTGCCTCTTCAAAATAGTTTAATTTGTGGAAAAAAACCCCACTTTTAGATGGCATAAGGTACTTTTTTCCAGAAATAAAATCTGCTTACAAAAGACTTTTTGCCCTTCAAAATAGTCCATTATTTGGGAGAGGGTCTGTTTGATTCAACAGCTTCAGAGGCAGAGGGTTGTTGGGAGTGCTGACAAGGTAGTGAGCATGACATAAAAAACCCAGAAGTTTGGTTTAAAGATAAAGAATGTAAATGATTGGAAATAGTAGGTATGGCTGTCACTTTTCAGTGGCTTCTTGCTTCCCCCTCAGCTCTCTGTGCATGCTATTCACTACAGGATGGCTCAAATTCCAAGTTTTGTATAAATAAAAATATACTAAGAGCCTTCCCTGAGAAGACCATGGCACAAAGATGACTGGGAGAATCTGGTTATTGTTGGTAAAAGGTACCTCGCCTTTCCCTTAAATGCAGACAACTCTGAGAATAAAAAAAGCATAGGAAAAAAAAGTTGGAAAAAAGCATTTTATCTATCAGAGTGATAAGTCAGGGAGCAGCCTCCCACCAGGAAGGTGAGGACAAAAAATTCTCAAGCATTTGCAAGACCTGGCTGATTAAACCCGTGAGGGGAGTTGCCTGTGATGCCAGTGAGCTACACGTGGTATTCCAGGAGGTCTCTTCCACACTTCTGTTCTTTATCTCTACACTCCACTCATTTCTAATATTAGAAAATTGATTTGTAAAATCATAAACCAGAACTACCCCCATTAGCAATTAGGAGTGGGGCTTTTTCCTTGCTTCTCTGATTTCTATGTGGGAAAATTGTGTCCACCTAGCAAATTATGTCCATTCTTTCTTCTAGGCTAAGAATGAAGCCTCTTAATTGTGCCTGCAGTCAAAATGTGGTTCAAAAATGTATTAATTATTACTGGGGCTTAACATGGTTTACAAATGAGCTCTGACTCATCAAGGTTTAGATGTCTAATAATAGCCAAGGACCTTGTGTCTGATCAGACTTGGGAAGTGTGAAATGAGAAGTGCCCGCAATCAGCAGGCTGGTCACACTCCATCAGCCCTGGAATGGCACCCTTCTGCTAGGCTGCATGTTTTTATGGGCTAAGTGAGTAAACAGTGGCCAATCTCAATTGTCTAAGGAACAGAGCCAACCTTTCTCCTTGCTTTGTACTCTGACAGCAATTACCTTTGTTATTTGCTGAGGGAAATGTTCATGACATGCTCCAGTGCATGTTAATTCTGTTTCATGTTCTTGGATAATTATCTGTTTTCAAGCTCTGTGTTGGGGAACATAATTTTCATAGTATGAAAAGTTTGACATTTCATTGGAAAGACCTGTGAACAATCAAAGTCTCTCGTTTCTTGGTAGTGCTCAACAGACCCGGGCTTTGGATTTGATATTTCGTGTTAAAACATGACAGAAGCAGGGATCTGCTCAGGCTCCTCCACACTAACTCACAGCAATGAAGCACTAAAATACAACATGGAACGAAGGATGGAAAAGATGGGATGAAGATGGGTAATGATGTTTGTCATCCATTTAGCATGTATCAATGCTGGGGGCTAAATCACCAGTTATTCATTACATAAGCTTTAATGACCTCGCAACTCCAAGCCACGAATAAAAATAATCCCACTGTCTCAGGGCCACCACACTTCTCTGAAATCTCAAATATCAGAAAAATGTTGTATTATTTACAAAGTGCCACATGTGCAGGAAAAGAAAAAGAAAATCAAGGATTGGAGCCTATGCTGCTATGAATCAGCAAACTGAATTCTGTGGAGCTGCTCCAGTTTATTTCACATGAAGGGCCAGCCCAGATTTTTTCTGTTTGGGAAAGCATGGTGTTGTAACAGAACAGACAAATGCATTTCATGTTGCATAAGTCTGACAGAAGAAAAGACTCTCCTTCCAGATGTTGTAGTCCCACGGCTTCATGGTAACATCTGAGGACATGATTGAATGCTTTTGCTAAATCATTTTTATTTAAAAAGGGAAGAAGAGGGAAGAAAATATACCTCTGCAAGCAGCAGCTGTCACTGGGGCTTTCTTCTTATGTTTTTTCCTACGGCTTTTCATTGATGGCTTCCATGGAGGTTCTGTGCTGTCACACAGGCTGAATTCACAACACTGTGTTTTAACCAGAGAGTCTCTCTCCTCACAGAACTCAGGATCTGGTAAACTTGATTAAAATTGGCTAAAGACCAGAAAAGATCCAGCAGGGGTGGTAAGGCTGAGAGGCGGAGACACAGCAGAGCACATTACATAAGCCATGTTTGTTTATGAAACCAGGTTAAAGCACAACGTGAGGGCAAGCAAAAGCTACTGCCCTTGGCAGGTCATCAGGTAAATTTCTGGAGAGCAGGAAGAGTTCTTTGTCTGATGCAGTTTTGCTTTTCCCCTCACAGGTTAAATTCTGTTCAGGCTCAGAATGGGCACAGTACGTGGAAAAAGGTCAGTGCATCGGTCTTCATGGAACATCATCTGCTCCTACTGCCTTTGGAGAGCCACTAACAAGATAATCTGATCACAAAGATCAAAAGCTCTCTCGTGGTGCACTGGGGAAATTGATAACTGCATTCTCCTGTGCTGGATATCCTGTAATTCAGAGCTGGGAACTGGCCCACATTTACCAGAGATGTAAAGTGGCTTTGAAAGTCTGTCTTTATCTCTCATTCACACTATATAAAGGAACTGATATTTCCTGGGAGAGAACAGCAATGTTCAGAACAGGGCTGCAGACTTGTGCTACCAGCACTTTCCTGCAGGACTCATCCAAGCACATCCAAGCAACCATCATCTGCCCTGATGTTTTTACACTTATATTTTATACTTGTAAATTCAGAATGTTTTTTTGACAAGTGACTAAATTCCCACTTAATTAAACAGAATAATTTTTACTGACGTATCTTCTGAGATTCCTGAATTTCTCCATCCCATTTTTATTTCACAAAAAAATTAATTCTTTATTTAATTAAAACAATCATCCTATTTTCTCCACTGATGGGTCTAAATTAGATTCTATTCTTGTACAGCTCTGTAGACCTCAATTAAATTTCAAGCAGTGTTCAAGATATGCAAAGAAAAGATGTCAGCTCTAAAGACAAGCAAGAATTCTGGATTCCCATATCTTTGCCTGAAAGACCCTTAATTTCAAAATTATAATCATTCAGAGGGAGAGGGTTTGCCTTCTCCATTGCAAGGGAAACTGCTTTCCCTGGCAGACACCTGTCTGCCAAACCAAGACACCCCACAGGGGTGGTGTGCTCACATGTAGCTCTGGGAGGAATGACTGCCAGTGATGACAAAAAGGATGATCTAAGCAAACAAAGGCAGACTCCCTTTGTTTGTGCCCTTGTCTCACCTGATGCCTGAGCAATCACATTACAGAGCCTTGATTCTCCCACCCATTAATCACAAAATACAAGGCAGAGGTGGCACAGAAACTATGAAGAATTTACCCTTCTGGCACTGTGGCTTCCTCTCCTTCCCTGGAGCTCAGCATGGCTGTGCTGAGCCCTGACTGCTCTGGCAGCAGCCACACAAACCAGGGCTGGCTGTACCCAGCTGGGAGAGAGCAGCAGACCCCAAAGAACCTCAGCACCACTGCTGTATCTGGGGAGTTGTTTGGTCTGGGTCTGGGTCTTTTAAGTATTTTTGAGGTAACACAGCTATATTTAGCTGCTGAAACACAACATGAAGTACAACAAGAACCCCGCTGTGTATTTGGTCATCTGATCCAAATTAGGCATGAAAAAGAAGGGATCTATCTTTAGTTTAACTTCAAAGGCTAAACTAAAGGCTCTTGGCTCTTGCTGTCAGGCAGGTAGGCCTGGCAGTGATAGCTGTGATTACAACTGCAGGGGCAACACCCGCAGGGAAATGTGAGGCAGCTGCAAAGGCTCAGCAGCACTAATGCTCCCCCTCTCACACCCCTGCCTGGGCTGTAAGTTATGGGGCAGGCCAGGCCTATTCATCCCCATTACTCTGATGTCCTCAACGACTGACTACCAAATCAAAGCCTGCTCACTGATTCCACTCAAGGTCATCCCTCAAAAAATTTTCCCTCCTCAGTCCCCAGCCCTCCCTGTGCTGTCACAGGGCTCAACACAGAGACACAGCCACCAGCACTCACAGGGACACAAAGAGAATGGTGCTACAAGCCTTTTTATGGAGCAAAGTGGGAAAAAAGCTGCAGTGGGAATTGTGTTAAGATCCACCTCCACCATCAAGCCCTCTGCTGTGCTCTCTGTCACCCTCCCCAGAGCTTTACCTGGCTTCCTGCATTTGCAGGCTCTGCAGGGACTGCCTACCCTTTTGGATTTATTACCAGCATAGAGGGCTGTTCTTGGTGCCTTATTCCATCTGTAATAAACATGATTAATCATAATAATTAAAAGGATATTCCCCCCCTGCTTTTTGTTCTTTTATTGCTGTACAGATGGTAGGTGGCTTTTTTCTGTTTTCTTTTCTATGCTGGGTTTTTCTTTCAAATCTAATCTCATCACCTCTCCATAACAATGTATGTATACATCAGACAAGTCAGTGCAATTTTAATAAGGAGACTGGTGCTTAATTGTGCCCATTTTTATAAATCATGTTTCCTCTTTCCCCCCTTCATTTGACACATGACACTTTAGGTAATGTGGAGTTATACCAGTTATACCATGAAAACACATATTGCAAGATTTGTTGAGATTATTTAAATACACGGTGTCCTGATTCTTATTCATTTCAGCTGGTTTTTGTTAAAAGAGATGGCAATATGGAACCATAATGAAGGAGCTTCTTGTCAAATTTTATCTTCAAGGAGGTTGGAATAACGTGAAGCACACAGCTGAGGTATCTGTGTTTTGAAGGGCCTGAGAGACTTTTTAATTGCTGCAATCTGTTGTGCCTCTCAGATCTATTTGTGAAGGTGTTCAGCACGGTGTGTGCTTTGCTGATCAGCTTTGTCTCCTAATGAAGAAGTGTTTTGTCTTCTGTCAGATATTAGAGCCACTGATATTTAAATGTTTAAGAATGGGAAATGAAAGAATGAATATTAACAAAAGAATGAAAACAGTTATGATGACGTTGATAAAACATTGTAAGGTGGTGTTTTACTATGCTATTATGTTTTGTTTATCTCTCTTCTGTTCATTAGCCAGAAGGCTGTGAGTTTTCTTTCAACAAATCCTCTACTCTAATGCTTTCTAGAAAAAGGCAGTTTATTACCTCCAAATAAACTGTTACTATGGGCTACATACATATGTTTCCTATATCCTTTCTTTGGATCTACAGTGGATGTTTTACATTAGTGGCCTCTTTCAGAAGTTCCCATTTTTAAGATGTCTCTAAGTGGTCTTGATACAGGGAAATATGCAGCAAGAGTTGATTATACCCCCTGATTCTTCTTAGTATTCTATCAAAAATGGGAATTTATGTCACACCATGGGTGGGACTACTGTTGGAGCAGAAAACTTTCATAAATGTTAATTTTATATTAATAATAAATCGTGCCTATATTACCTTCATAGTAATCTAACACTTAAAATAAATGGCCAGTGTAAAGAAGACCAAGTCACTGCCCACTTGTAAGGAAGGGGAAACTGACTGAAGCAACCACATTTTGCTGTAATTTTCATGAAGTCACCCTTCTTCCTGTTATATTTCTCCCACACCCTTCTGATGAGTTAATACCTATCCTAGCTAAACACGCCAGGGCTCCTCCCGATACATCCCATCCCTGCTGTGCTCCCACAAGCATATGTCTCCATTCCCCTCTCCCACCTCTCTGGGGTTATTTCTTCTCCTTTACCTGATCTCACACACTTTACTCTGCCTCCTCTTGCTGCCTGCAAAGCCTCCATCACTGCAGTTTGCTCCTCACATGTACTCTGAGTCCCTTTATTCAGCTATGAAAGAGTGGAAGTACTTGGGGTGCTGATCTGGAGTTGCTGCCTTTGTTAACTTTTTTTGGTACTACAACTGCCTTTGTACAGTGTCTTCTAAATTGTGGTGTACCTGATATTGGGAGCACGAGTTAATCTCGTTTAATTCTTTGGAAGTTAGTGCAGCCTGCAAGATCAGAACTAACCACTCTCAGGCTACTCATTTTCACAGATCGTATTAGTCAAGAGTTTTTTTCATTTCTCATTTAAGTGCCAGAACTGCCAATGGAAGGTGAGGAATAATGATCTACCTCCAACACAGAGCTTAATATTTAATGGTCCATGATCACTATTTAATTTGGACCAATCCCATACTGTATGCCATAGAGGTCTCTCTCTACTGTTCCACATCTGTTAAATATTTTAGATATTTTAGCTTTATATTTATGTAGTTGAGGTGCAGTATAATAAAGCCTGTTAAAATCAAGAGTGTATGAGGTTATATTGGGTATTCTGAGAAAGACAGATTTAGCAAGCTTAATGGAAACCATTCACTCCTCTGTGGAGACGTCACATTTGTTTCTCACAGTTTAGCACACTATGTTTAACTCAGTTTTTTCCATCAAAGGCAACTGATGTCTTCTAGCAACACATTCAGACATGGTTTCCTTGTTAGTTCCAGCCTCTCCAGGAAAAATTAATACGACAGACAGTGGCATACATGTGAAGAAGATAATTCCCTATGCAAAATGACATCTCCATAAAAACATAAAGGAGAACAACTTACTGTCTACATCTACTGGAATCCTTCTAGCTTCCTACTGGGGCTCTTGTTAACATTTGGGCAGCACATTCCCATTATGGCTAAAAACTCTTGCTCTGATTTTCCTAAGCTTTAACCAGCCGGGCTGGTTAACACCAGAGCACTGCCACCTCATTTTCACCAAACTGTTCCACAAAGTTGGAGTGTCATTAGGTGGATGGAGCACTACAGATGTGTCTCTGCCATCAGGCTTCTGTCCACAACCCTCTGCTGTCAGTATTTTTAAAGCTAAAATCAAAGCTTTTATCCTCAAGAAAGACTACTACTCTGAAGAGTGACATCTATCTTTACCAAAGGCCAAATTCCCTAATGAAAATAGGGCAGGATTAGATGAGTGAAGACAGAAGCATCCTCGTCCTCACTGTTACAATTGCGGACACCACAGTCTTGAAAGCAACTGAGAAATGCAGACCTGACCAACAAAATGCGGTAACAACTCCCACTCTCACTCCTCACTAACGTGCTTTAAAGTGATCTCACTGGGCAGGGACACTGGGCAAAGCCTAATGATTAAAGTGGATGACATAAACTTGGAATTTGAGCCATACCAGAGCAAATATCATGATCCTCACAGACAGCTGAGGGTGAAGCAAGAACCCATTGAAAAGAGAGAGGCAGACATATCTATTATTTCCCATCATTTACATACTTAATCTTTAAACCAAAGTTCTGCTTTATTTATGTGTGCAATTAAGCAGATTATTTCATCACTGGCTGTGCACAGAACTTGGAGGATTTAGTTAAGCTCTTAAGCAACCCTGAAACATACTGTGAATACTTTCCCAAAAACATGCCCATACCACAGAGCATGGACAGGTAAGAGAGTTAATCGGGAAACAAAAAGGTTGATGTTAGGGAGGAAATGCTCTCAGGGGACACTAACACAAAGCAAAAGACACATTATGGCTTGTGTGAATCACCCACAGAAGCATTTGCTTTCTTATTGCTGCATTAATCCTTGCACGTGGTGGTTTATCCTGGCCCCTGTCTGCAGCAGGGAGGGAGCTGCAGGTCACCTCTGCCTTCTGCCCCTGTCAGCCATCTGACAGCAGCTGACCTTCTGCAGTTTGTGCAGGTCAGCAGTGCCACTGGCAGAGAGAAGAGCATTTTTTCCATCTCTCTTACAAGTACCCTTCAGACAATGCTGAGAGTTTCACTGGACCTGTCACCCACGTCCCAAAGTTTCCTCTCCTCTCCCCTGCCTTCTCACAAGCCCAGGACCACACCAGCTAACCTTGGCCATGTCACCCCAAGTGCCACAGTCCAGACCCTTGTACTCTGTCCCCATTCACATCAAGGTTCACAAGGACCTTTCTGCCCTCCATACTCCTGCAGAAGGAAGGGCTGGATCAAGGAAATGTGGAACTACACAGGCACAGCTTCAAAATGCCCCCCTGCCGAGCCCCCACATCACTGTCTGGCAGTGCAAGGCCACCTTTGCAGGGCTAGGTTTTTGTCCCAAGCAGAAAATTTTAAAAAAGCCTTTTGAATCTTGGAGGTGTCAAGCACAAAAACGAGATAAACAACATCTGCTCTTCATAAAATAATAAACACACCAAACCTTTCAAGCTTGAGGCTTCCCAAATGCAAAGCACAGTCCCACATAACATGACCTTCCAAAAGAGGATTATCACCTCCTGATTTATACTTGCAATATCACATCTTTCCTGCATGAATTTCAAAGTGTATGATAATGTACTACAAGTCCTCAGAGCCAGAGTGAATTGCTGGATAACTGGCTCGGGATCAAGATGATCAGTATGCCATATAAATGGCCCTACAGG
Organism: Cettia cetti; assembly: GCA_013401135.1. Classification (NCBI taxonomy): domain Eukaryota; kingdom Metazoa; phylum Chordata; class Aves; order Passeriformes; family Sylviidae; genus Cettia; species Cettia cetti. The sequence goes on along the minus strand of VZUI01055516.1, from coordinate 718 downwards.
TTGAGAGAGGAGTTCATCCAGCCTAGTATGCTGCTGCTGATGGTGACACAAACCTGAAACTGCTCTGTGCCCCTTCAGGCAAGGTGTGCTCATCATCCTGGTGACAACAGGCAAAGGAATTGGCTGACTCCCTCCTTGGGGAACTCGACTGCAGCTGGTGGTGACTGCTGTGGGACATGGGCCACACCAGGAGGTGGGACAGCCTCAGGGGGCTCTGGAGGGATGGGTGACAGCAACACTTCAGGGGCCTGTGGCCAGACTGCCTCTTGCTCCTCATTGACCTACTGCTCTCCCAGCACTTAGGTCTGCCTGAGGGATTCCTCCCCACTCTGGTACTCCGGAGACCAGGATGGACTGGACATGCTAGGCAGAGCTGAGAGCCACGAGGGAACTGCAGGTTGGAGCCCAACACCTCCATAAGGTTTTTAACAATGCAGTTCTTGGAAACCTCCAGGTTAACATGTGCACCTGTGCCTGTGACACTGCTGCATTCCTGAGCCTTCCTGTGGCCACAGTTCCCAGTGGACATGTTTGGCATGGCTGTGTACTGATGCCTTAAAATTTTAGCTTGTATATTTTTCATATTCTTGTAATCCTGCAATCCTTTAGCGTACAACTTGAAACTCCAAATAGAGTGTTGGCTGCTGCTTCCCCATTTTGGTCAGACACAACAATTCCTCTCCAGGCCTGGGAATCAAGGACCCCTCACTGCCTCAGG
>VZUI01055513.1:0-12404 GCA_013401135.1 Cettia cetti | reverse complement strand
GAGCCGGGCCGGGCCGGGCCGGCCTGCGCCGCTGCTCCCCGGTGCCGCGGGGCCGCGGCTGCGGGTAGAGGCCTCTGCCCCAGCACGGGAAGGGTCCCTCGGTGCTCAGCGCTCTGGCGGGGGCCACGGGGGCCTCTGGGCAGAGCCCTGCGGGACAGACTGGTGTCAGTGGGGCGCGGTGCTCCCCTCGTGCAGCCCCTGCCTGGGGGGGTCGGGTCACCCAGCCCTCCCCGCCTGGCAGGGGCTTTGCCCCGCCCTTGGCAAGGGCTCTGAGACGACCCCAGCACCTACCCAGGCCTCTCTGGGGCTCTCCGGGCATTCAGCTTCATCGGCAGCACCTGTGGGAGAGGGGGAAGAGGCTCAGTGCCAGGACTTTGGCCCTGGCTCTCCCCGTGTCCTGGGAAGGGTGTGTAGGACAGGAATATCTGGCAGAGCCCCACAGGCGGGGAGGCTCCCAGGCCCTGAGGGGCTCCCAGTCTGTGGGGCAGCCCCCCAAGCACGGCCCACCCAGCAGAGCCGTGGGGCAGCCCCGTCCCTGGGCCCTGCTGTGCCTCCGGTACCTGCAGAGGTGCCTGGAGCTCTTCCACGCCTCGCTGGGTCTCCTGTGGGCCGGTGCTCAGCGCTGCCTCGGGCACAGTCCCTGTGTGACAGAAGAGACAGAGCTCAGCCCGCGCTGGCGAGGGGCTCGGTGCCGTGCTGGGGTCACCAGCTGCCCGTCCTGGGGCACGCTGGCACGGCCTGGTGACACGGTGCCCTGCAGTGGCCTCACCAGGTGCCCCTCCCTGCCAGCTCTGCCCGGGCCAGGCAAGCACAGCCCAGCACAGAGGGGTCGCCCTGGGGGGAGGTGATGGGCACAGAGCTCGATCCCAGCTGGTGCTGCCAGTGCAAGGGGCTCTGCCCTGCCTGTGCTCTGCCCTGCTGCACATCACTGGCCCCAGCTCCGGCCACGATCCCATGGCACTGGTGTGGCCAGGCTGGGCAGGCTGGACAGGAGTGAGCAGCTGGGGCTGCAGCCGTGCCCTCTGAACCAGGGTGTGTCCCAGAGCACGGAACATCTGCTCAGCCAGGGGAGCTGGGGGCAAACAGGAAGGTGTTTGGGGGCCTGGCTGCAGTGAACAGCACTGAAGGAACACGCCTGAGTTGCCTCAGCTTTGCTCCCAGTTTCTGCTCACCTGGTTCAAGTCTTTATCCCAGCCCAGATTTCTCCCTGCCCCACTGAAGAAGTGAGGTGGGGGCACACTGCCCACTGGGGTGAAGCCAGGGCCAGACCCCGCAGCAGATGGGGCCCTGCAAGCAGGAGCCTCTGCTGGGCAGGGTGGGCCACAGCCCCTGCTGCTGGGGGAGGCACTGGCAAGCGGCAGCTGCTTCAGCTGGACTGAAACAGCACGGCCTGGGGACCACCCTCAGCCAGCAAAGGCCAGCAGCAGCTGAGGGTGCCACTGGGGGGCTGGGAGAGACCCCCTCACCCCAGCACCAACACAGGGCTGGGCTCCCCAGGGTGTGGCCAGGCTGGAGCAGGACATGGGGGAGAAGGAGGAGGGTGGGACAAGACCAGGGCAACAGAGCGTTCACCCTGTGCCATCCAGCCCCACCCTGTCACAGCTGCAAGCACGCTCAGCTCCTGCCCCGCTGCTCGGGAGGGCAGAGGCTGGGCTGGCACAGCCAGCAGGAGGGCCCCAGCACGGGGCTGGGAAGGCAGAGGCAGGGCTCAGAGCATCCCTGGGCCCTGTGCAGACGCTGGGGCTGCCAGTGCTGGGGCCCTCCTAGGTGGAGAGGGGAGAAGGTGGTGGGAGAGCGGCCAGCAGGGAGCAGGGGGCTCTGGAGAGGGCAGGCAGGAAGCAGGGCAGGGGAGGAAGAGCCGGGTCCTGGTGCCAGTGCCAGGCAGCCTGAGGGTGGGTGTCCCACGGGGCACCCACCGTGCTGGAGGACACCCCAGTGGGTGCTGGGGACACCAGGGACCAGGCTCTGCCCCCCTGTTCCTGCTCACGGGATGGGGCCAGGGGTCGCTCCAGGCCAAAGGAACAGACGGAACAACGTGCCCATGAGAACATCAGCCTTTTATTTCCTCCCCACCATGTTCTCATGGCAGACAAGACACAGTCACGACAGGGCTGGGCAGCAAACCCCGAGGACAACGCGACAGACACCAGAGGAATGCAGAGGTCAACACAAGCACAGCTTCAGGCACAGCCAGGCTCCCACCCCCAGCCCTGGGCACCGGGGGGCTTTGGAGCACGGTGCCCCCAGGGCTGAGCCCCACAGTGGATGGGAGCACAGCCTGCAGGGCCTCCCCTGAGCCCCGAGCCCCTGCCCCACGTGGCAGTGCCAGCAGAGGGGGCACAGCAGTGTCCTGCCTGGCTCTGGCACCCACTGCAGCACATCAGCCCCCACCGGAGGGGACTCTGCATGTTGGAAAGCCCCTGGTGCCCCTGGCCAGCTCACCTCACCACAGGCACAGGTCACCACCCGCTGTTGCCCAGTGCCTAAAGAAGGGAAAGGCACTTTGGTGTGTCCCTGCTGGCCTCAGGAATGTTTGGGAACAGTGGCAAGTTGAGCAAAGGTTTTCTGTGCTGGCTTCTCCAGAAGCCCTTTGGCCCTGGCACTGGAGGGGGGCATCTCCCTGCAGCCCCCAGTGGGGCAGCAGCTCCTGCCCAGCCAGGGCTGAAGGGCCGTGGAGCAGGAGCTCACCTGGGCTGTAAAACCGTGCAGTGTCAGCCCTGAGCGCGCTCAGGACGCTGCTGTGGGGTCCCCTCACCCTCAGTGTCCCCCACAGAGCCACTGTCACCGTGTCCCAGCCCGGGGGCGGCCGGGGCTGAGCTCCCTCAGGGCCGTGGGCCCGCCCAGCAGCCGGACAGGCGCCGCAGCAGGCGTGCGAGGGGCCCCCAGCCTGCCTTACCTCTGCCCGGGGCCGGGGCGCTGCCGCCACTCGGGGGGCTCTGCGGGGCCGCGGCCGGGGGCCTGGGGCTGCCGAAGGTGAAGCTGGGGGAGGCTCGGATCCGGGGGGAGCCCTGCTGGCTGCCCCCGCTGCCGCTGGTGCCGTTGCTGAAGCTCCTGGCACGCGCCAGTGCGTTGTCAGAGGCCGAGGTGGGCAGCCCCCTGGAGGGGTGAGAGACGGGGGTCAGCCCAGCACGGTGAGGGGGCTCCCCTCTGCGCCCACCATCACAGCCCAGCACCCATCACAGCAGCAGCAGCTCTGGCACAGCCCTGGGCTCCTCAGGAGGTGCTGGACAGCTGGGGAGCAGCATGGCACCAGGACTGTCCCCGAGAGCTGCAGCCCCAGCACCCTGCCCTGTATGTCGCTGTCTCAGGGGCTCCCACTTCCTCACCCCCAGCCCCAAATCATAGAATTGCTGAGCTGGAAAAGGCCTTAGCATCGTGTCCAACCCTTCCCCAGCACTGCCACCGCCCCAAGTGCCACATACACACAGCCTTTAAACCCCTCCAGACACCCCCTGCCCTGGGCAGCCTGTGCTGGACAGCCCTTCCCATGAAGAAATTGTTCCCAATATCCAACCTGAACTTCCCCCGGCACAGCTCGAGGCCATTTCCCCTTGTCCTGTCCCTGTTCCCTGGGAGCAGAGCCCCACCTCCCCCTGGCCCCACCCTGCTGTCGGGGAGCTATGGGAGGAAGGTCTCCCTGAGCTTCCTCTACTCCAGGCTGAGCCCTGCAGCTCCTCGGCCTCTCCCATCCCAGCGCAGTGCTGGAGGTGAGGCAGCAGAGACCTCCCAGCAAATCCCAACCAGTTCACTCTCTGCCCTTCTCTGCTGCCGGCTCGGGGCAGAGGGACTGACAACTGCAGCTCCCGGCGCTTGCAAGGCCCAGGGCAGGTGACCCTGGCAGGTGACTCACTTGGGGACATTTATCACCTCTAAGTGCCGTTATCCTGCAGCTCCCACGCTCGCCCCAGCCAGCCCTTACGTGGAGCTCCTGGGGGGGGTCCTGGCACCTCCTCTCCTCCGCGGGCCCCCGCCGCTGCCGCGCAGCCCCCGCACGTGCTTCAGCATCCAGGCGCGCAGGTTGCCCAGGCAGGTGTGCTCCGAGAGCACGATCCGCGGCCAGGGGTTGCAGTCGGCCATGTCCAGGGCCGCCACCGCCACCGCCCGGCCCACCTGCCCGGGAGAGGGCACCGGTGAGCGGCACGAGGGGACGGGAGGGCACAGCGAGAAGGGGAACACGGGAAGAGGGGAAGCACGGGAGAAGAAAGGGGGACACAGCAAGGAGGGGTACAGTGGGGGGCACTGGGGAGAGGGGCAGCTCCCTCGAGCTTGGCACAGCAAGGCAAGAGGAGGACAGAAACCGCAGCCCACCCTCAGCACCCCACTCCCCTGGGCCCCGTACCTGCTCGAAGAGCTCCACGGTGTACCGGGAGGGGAAGGCGGGCGGCGGCGGGGGGCTGGCCCGGCCGTTGTCGTGGCACGCCCCCGGGATGCTGTTCACAGAGCGGCCCGTGTTGTAGTTGCACTCCAGGGTGTAGCTGTGGGGCACGAGGGAGCCCCTGTTACCCCACAAACCCACAGCAGGACGGGGGTTATCCCACACTGCTCCCCTGGCAGAGCCACTTCAGCAGATTCAGCACTGGCAAGGGGGTCCCATTGCACCAGGAAGGGGGTCCTGCTCCCAAGGACACAGGGGAAGGCAGGGTTTTGAGGAGAGCACCCTCCGAAGGCAGGAACGGCCCACGCCCTGTGTGGGGATGAATGCATGTACCAGAGATCAGCAGGATGCAAATTCGGGGTGCAGGTCTGGGCCCTGAGCGTGGCACCCAAAGCGCCAGGGTCCCTGTGAGGAGACCTCTTGGGCACGTCTGGAAGGTGATGGGGAAAGGGAGGGTCCCTGATGGGCAGAGAAAGGGAATTATCTGATGTCAACAATCCAGGGAGTGGGCGGCTACGGCCTTCCCCTGAGCCTCAAGGTGCCTTGGGCCACGCTGGAGGAGGAGGGATGAAGTGTGGGCCAGGAGCTGCCAGCTGGGATGGCTCCTGTCTGCCCCACTGCCCAGAGACAGCTGCAGGGCCAGCACAGCACAGCACCCGAGCAGCTCTGCCCCAGTCTGCCTGAGGGTCACACGTGCACTGGGGGCACTCCCAGCAGTTCCTGGGGGTCACTGGGCAGAGCACCCAGAGACCCAAGCCCAAAGCCCGTGTGTGTGTGTTTGTTCCTGTGGGGCTGGACTGGCACTGAGCACACAGCAGGCACTGAGGAACCTGAGAGGCTGCAGGCTGTGGGCCTGGCTGCCTCAGCAGCACAGGAACAGGCCAGGAGCATCCCATCTCACGTGGGAGAGGGGATCACAGCTACCCCCTACTCACGGGATCACTGATGGGCTGAGGCTGGAATCACAGCCATGGGCATGCTGTGCTTAATTACAGCTCAGTGGAGACAGGAACACCCAGGAAAGAGGAGAATTCCCCTCAGAAAGCTGTGCAAGAGCAGGGATAAGAAGCCAGAGCAGCTGCAGGAAGGATGGAGAGGAACAGGAAGGAAAGGAGCCTGGCTGAGCCCGCCTCTCAGGAGCACGGCAGCAGCAGCACAACCAGGCCCAGCCCTGCTGACCTGCCCTGGGGCCATGTGGGACGTGTCTGGCTCCCCCTTTGCCCAGCGTCCCCCCAGCAGCAGCCCCGGTGCCAGGCTGCATGCCCCGGGGCTGCCCTACCTGTGGATGATGCCCAGGGCCTTGTAGACGGCCACGCGCCCGCTGCCCTCCTTGGACTGCCCGTCCCGCTTGTCCCGGGCGTACATGTTCTTCTCCGAGAAGTTGCAGCCCGTGAAGTCAAAGTGAGGGGAGTTCAGGGAGATGAGTTTGGGGAACAGCATGTTCTCCACCTGCAGAGTGCAGGGGGCAGCAGGGGTGACCGAGGGCCCTCGGCTGCTCGTCCTGCTCCAGCGGGGCCGGTGCTGAGCACGGGGCTGCAGCAGGGCCTGCTCTGCCCACAGCTCCAGGGTCTCACAAGCTCAGCTGTGCCCAGGGCACGCTGCCCACCTGCTGCCCCACTCCCTGGGCTCTCCTGACAGCCAGCTGGGAGGACACCCTGCTGACCCATGCCAGCTCCCTGGGGGAATCTAAGACCTCCTGCTGCCCTGGTCACCAGACTGGGGAGAAGTGAGAGAAGGACAGACGGAAGAATGGAAGGAAGGAAGGAAAAGGAAGAAAAGAAGGGAGAGGAAGGAACTGTGACGGGGACTCCATGCCCCTCTCCCAGCAGAGCAGCAGCCCCGGATTTTGGCTGCGCCCTCACCTGGTCGTTCTCGTCGCTGAAGCTGTTCCCGTACATGAAGCAGCCGCGCTTGGAGGCGTGGCCGTGCAGATCCACGTAGTAAGCCAGGCCACTGTCCCGGGGGGCAATGGGCTCGGGGGGCTCAGCAGCTTCAGGGACAGGGGCTGGGGGAGGCGTCCACGGCCTCCCCTCACAGTGCTCGGTGCTGTGGCTGGAAGGGAGGATCCAGGCAGCCGGCTCTGTGCTGTCTGCCAGCTGGGCATCCCGGGCCGGGCAGGGGCAGGGGCGGGCTCGCCAGGCGCCCGGGGAGTTGCGGAGGTTGTTGGCTTTGTCCAGCTCTGACAACGTGGCCTCCACGGCCGGGACGGGACAGTTGGGAGACTTTAAGCTCAGCGAGCTGGCGCTGAGGGGGGAGACAAACGTCCTCCAGTCCGGAGAGCCGGGCAGGACGCGGCTGTGCACGTGGTGGTAGAGCAGCACGGCCTTGGCCCCGTAGACCGCGGGGTGCAGCTCGGCGTCGGGGTGCAGGTACTGCCGGTTCAGGTTCACCCCGCGCGAGTCGGTCCTGCAGAGACACGCAGGGACGTGAGCCCCTGCCAGGGCACCCAGCAGGGCTGAGCTCCCCGGGAATGCCCAGGGCTTTGGGCTCTGTCTGGAGTACAGCGGCCAAGGCAGCGGGCAGGAGCTGCCACAGCACGGACACTGCGAGGGCAGAGCCCTGCACGATCCTCCCCAGAGACAGGAACGGAGCAGGGAAGGGGCTGAGGGAGCTGGGAGGGCTCAGCCTGGAGAAAAGGAGGCTCAGGGGGACCTTGTCACTCCCTGCAGCTCCCTGGCAGGAGGATGGAGCCATGTGGAAGAGCTGGATTCTGCTCCAAGAGAACAAGGCACAGGACCAGAGGGAACAGCCTCGAGTTGAATCAGGGAAGGTTTAGGATGGATATTGGGAACACTTTCTTCATGGAAAGGGCAGTCCTGCCCTAGCACTGGCTGCCCAGGGCAGAGGTGGAGTCCCCATCCCTGAAGGGATTTAAAAGCTGTGTGCATGTGGCACTTGGGGACGGGGGACAGTGGTGGCCTGGGCAGTGCTGGGGATGGCTGGATTCAATGGTCTCACAGGGCTGTTCTAACCCAGGTGAATCCAGGATTCCATGATTTTTATAAATTTTACAAAAATCATAGAATCAGCTTTCTGAAATCCCTTCTTCAGCAAACTCACAACCTTCTCCACGTCCCCACCCCTCAGTGAGGGACACTCACCTTCTGCTCACATCTATCTACCAACACTCAAATCAATGGTTTCTGCTTCTTTCTCTTGGGGGAACGGTTGGACTCAGTGGTCTCAGGGGACTTTTCCACCCCAAATGCCCCCAGGAAGCACAGAGCAGGCTCACTCACCGGTAGTGGCCCCGCACCACCCCGTCAGGGTTCAGCATGGGGATGAGCTTGAAGACAAACATCCTGCGCAGCATCTGGGCACGGGGGTCCTCCTCCCGCAGGATGAAGTCCAGGAAGCCGTTGAAGACAAAGCTGGAGGGGGTTTCCCCTGGGTGGACTCTGCTGCTGAGGAAAAACACCTGGGGACAAACAGACGGGCTCAGGGGGCGTCAGCCTGCACCAGGATACTGCAACAGAGAAGGGGCTCGCAGGCTTTGCTCCACAGGCTCTGCCCAATGCTCCAGCCCCTGGGGACGCGAGGCCATCCTGGTGACAGGCGTGGGGGCTGCAGCAAGGTGCCAACCCACGGGGGCTGCTGCCCCCATCCCCGGCCAGCCCAGTGCTGCTGTGAGCTCTCACCCTCTTTCCAGTGAAGCAGCGAGGCCGGGGTGTGCTGGTGTCTGGGAACAGCTTGTCCAGCCGGGGCTCCCTCTTCTCCTGCATGCCGTGGCACGAGGTGATGGTCAGCAGGTCCACACGCAGCTTGTCCAGGGAGTGGCACAGCAGCTCCCGGTGGTAGTAGACGGAGTCGAGGGGGCTGTGGGGTGAGAAGGGACCTCAGCCAGCCCCAGGAGCAAGGGGGCTCCCAGCTGGGTCGGGAATGCTGCCCCACAAGGACCACCCCTACATCTGGGCTGTTTGCTGCCAGACACCCTCAGGGCCTGCTGGGAACACCAGCAGCCTTTCCTTCAGGGCGAGGAGGGCCCGGGGCTGGGGATTGCACTGCCCAACCCCCAGCTGTGGAAGCAGGGCGGGATCAGCCCATGCACAGACAGACCTGGCACAGGTCGGGTCATCCCAGCGGGGAGTTAACGCTTCCCAGCAGGAGGGACAAGGCACTGAGAGATCCATCCCACCAGGGAGGTAACCCATTCTGGCAGGAGGGACGGGGTTCCAGAACAAAAAGGGATCCTCAGGACTCCCGTGGGTAGCTCGGGGTGAGCTAGGGCACACAGAGAAGCAGGGGCCAGGCAGCTGTGGGGAGGGCACAGAGACCCTCGTGCTGCAGAAAGAGCTTCCCCAGGGGAAAAAGCACAAGCAGGCACAGAGCAGGAAAGCTGTGAGGGCCAGGAGGGTGGGACAAAAGGCAGGAGGGAGAAAGTGGGGGGCACACCTGCTGGGGGACATGTGCCTGCAGTCCTGGAAGCGGCCGTCCAGCTGTGCCAGCATGTCCTGGCACTCCGTGTAGGAGAAGGGGTAGCAGAAGGCAAAGTAGGTGGTGGCCCCGCGGTGCTCCAGGAAGCGGTGCACGAAGGACAGCACAAACTGCGTCTCCACCACCTGCCACGGACACGGGGAGGGCTGGGCACGGCCTCGGGGACTCAGCCAGCCGGGCACTGCCCCTGCTGCTCCCCTCTGGCCCCCGCCAGGCCCTGGGGGTGCCCACTGGCCCCCGCTGCTCCCCGCGGGGCAGCAGCTCTTGCTGCTCCTGTCCCACCCTTGGAGGCGCCGGGAACAAACCAGCTGCTGCGGCAAGCCGGCAGGACGCGGGGGTCACCCCAGAGAGGCAGCAAAGGGCGGCTGCGCCCCCCGAGCTCAGGGAGCGCTCCCGGCTCTCACCTGGAAGCTGGGCCGCTGCCGGATGCGCTCCCAGCGCGGGCGCACGGGCAGGGTGCGCACGAAGGGGGTCATGCCCTGCGCGTACAGCCGGCTCTGCTTGTTCATGTTCAGGATGTGCAGCTTGATCAGCTTCCCCGGGGCGCCCCCCCGCACGCTGAAGTAGAACCAGGACCTGCGGAGAGGGGGAGCGGCGCCGCCTCAGCCCCTGCCCGGGCGCCCCCGGGCTCTCCGGGGTCTCCGGGGTCTCTCGCACTCACCCGGCGCCGCCAGGACCTGTCAGAGCCGCGACGGGGGCGGCACCAGAACCCCCTGGCAGGACACCCCGCTGCCTCCCGCACCCCCTTTCCTCAGCCCCCCAGCCCCCTCTCCCCGAGGCACCCACCCCTACGCGCTACCACCCAGCCCGGCCGGAGCCTGCCAGACCCCCGGGGAGGACACACACCCCCCGAACCCCCTCCCGGAGCACGTCTGACCCCGCCACCGGCCCCCCAGCCCCACCGACCCCCGCTCCCAGCGACAGCCCCACACCGGGGGCCACTCCCGCGCCCCGCCAGAATCCTTCCCGGGGGAATCCATCCGGACCCCAGCCCCTCCCGCCCGGTAGCAGTCGCCCCATCCCGGTTCCCCCGCCCAGCGGTACCTGTTGCTGTTCTCATACTCGGTGTGGGCGCAGTCAGGCTGCGTCCACACATTGAACTCGTAGTCGGCGGCGGGGAGAGCGTTGGCGCGGGCGGCGGGGCCGCCCCCCAGCTCTGTTGGCCGCACCTGTTCTACGTGGGCCAGGTTCCCCGAGTCGAAGCGGGAGCTGAAGAGGAGACCCCCGCAGCGGATCTCCATGGCCCGGTAGGGCCGGGACCGGCATCGCCCCGGACGGCCCCGGGACGGCCGGTACGGGCCGCCCGGCAACAGCAACGCGCGCGGCCATTGGCTGCCGCCTCCCAGCAACGCGCGCTCCCATTGGTTGGCGCCTCGGCAACGGCCGCAGCGGCACCGGGGCCGCAGCTCCTCTCGACCACGCCCCTCTCGGCCGCGGGCCGGCCACGCCCCTCATTGCACAGGCCACGCCCCTCAGGGCACGGGCCACGCCCCTCAGGGCACGGGCCACGCCCCCCGATGGGCTCCGCTCCGGCAGCGTCCCCAGAGGGGTGACCGGACAGTGTGGCCGGACAGTGGTGTGAATGGACACTGGGTGTGAATGGACACTGGGTGTGAATGGACACTGGGTGTGACCGGACACGGGGTGTGAATGGACAGTGGTGTGAATGGACACGGGGTGTGACCGGACACGGGGTGTGAATGGACAGTGGGTGTGAATGGACACGGGGTGTGACCGGACACGGGGTGTGACCGGACACGGGGTGTGAATGGACAGGGATGTGCACAGACACACACACGGAGCACAGGTGTGCACAGAGGCACCCACACCTGAACCTGCCCCCACCTGGGTGAGCACACAGGTGCCCCTACACACCCCCCAGTGAGAACACAGGCACTCACAACGCCCATGCACACCCACCCTGGTGGTCCCTGACCCCACACCACCACCCCACACCCGGGGCTGTCCCGTGGGGTGCAGCAGCAGCTCCTGGGACTCCCTTAAACCCTGCAGGGTGCAGCCGAGGCATTGCCCCTCCCGTTGTGGGTGCAGGGGGGTCTAGACAGGGGATTGGGGGTGCAGGGAGGCCTGGACAGCCCCTTTCCCCCCACCATGCACAGCCACCTTCAATAAGGAGGAAATAGAAAGCATATGGAGCACTTATAAGGAAAAAATAATAAAATAAATCAGTTAATTCATTGGTGGGAAGGGGTGGGAAGGTGAGGGGCTCCAGGTGTCCACCCCGATCCTGTGAGCAGACAAACCACAAGGGGATGGGGGCCACCTACCCAGGGACAGTGGGACAGGGAAAGTCAGAGCAGTCACAGGGTGTGGAAAAACCTGGACGTGTGTCTCCCCAGCCCCCCAAAAAATAAACCTCCTCTAAAGCCCCGATTTGACCCAAAGTTCCTGCGGGCATTGCCCTCGATGCCTCTGTCCTGTATCCTGCTGCCCTCTGGATCCTCGGCAGCTGGAACACGGGGAGGGCAGCGTGACCTCCAGAGAGCAGCTCAGTGTCCAGAAATCATGGCCAGGGCCCAGTTTTTGAGGGCCAGGGTTGCGTTTTGCAGGTAAATCCAGGAAGAATAGGTGAAGCTCATCAAGTGGTCCCTCACGCACTCCCACGTCACGTCCCCACTGGAAAAGCAAGGAGAAGGGATCACGGGGGGAGTCAGAGCCAGAAGGGATCAGTGATGGGGGGTCCAGGAGCCCCCTGGGCAGGGCCACGCCGGCCCTGGCGCAGAGCAGGAGCGGGGACAGCCCCGGAGACTCGGCTGCAGCCGCACCCAGGGGGAGCCGAGCCCGAGGGGGACGCGGGGCGGGGGCTGCTCACTTGCAGGAGTCGAGGCAGCTCTGCCAGGCCTGCTGCAGCACGGCAGCCAGGCCCTGCAGCAGCGGCAGCAGGCAGCTCCGCAGCAGGAACAGCAGCAGCTCCCGCACGCACTCGGCCAAGTGCAGCAGCCACTCGGGGAGCCGGGTCTGGAGCTGCGGGGGCAGAGCGGCTCTGAGCACCCCCAGAACCAGCTCTGGGCACAGGCTGGGCTCCCGGCTACCCGTGATGGCCCCACCTCACCCCTCCCTTCTCCAGCATCCCTCAGCTCTCCCCACGTTCCCTCCTCTCCAGCACTCAGCAGGCAGGGCACCCACACTGTGAGACACTGGTGTCACCCCACTGCCACCAAGATGTCAGCTTCTGGAGCACCAGGGAGTGTCCTGAGCCCTCTCCCTTCCACAGTCCCTGGAAACAGCTGGAAGTGGCTGGTGCCACAGACCTGCCGTGGGGCTGTCCCCTTCCCAGAACCCCAGCACTGGGGGCTCATGCTAGGTGCAAACACATCACCATCCTGCTTCAGGTCTCCCCTGTACCAGATTCCCCAGCCCTACACACTCCCTGTATCAGATTCCCCAGCCCTCCAAGTCCCCCTGTATGACATTTCCCAGCCCTCCAAGCTCCCCTGTACCAGATTCCCCAGCCCTACACGCCCCCCTGTATGACATTTCCCAGCCCTCCAAGCCCCCCATATCAGATTCCCCAGCCCTCCAAGCCCCCCCATATCAGATTCCCCAGCCTCCAAGCCCCCCATATGATTCCCCA
>VZUI01055512.1:0-40364 GCA_013401135.1 Cettia cetti | reverse complement strand
GACCCCCAAATTGCAACTTACAGGGGCCTCCACAGCTCCTCTTACCTTGGCCACCTTACATTGATCATGTTGTGCACGCCTTCTCCACCCTTTACTACTGATTTCACCAAATCTGCACCAAATGTCACAACGATAGAGAGGCTCAAATCCACCCTTATAATTTACACAGAATCTGCACATGCAATTGTAACACTCCTCCTTGGGCTCCTTCCTGCTCTAAAGATCCCAGGTTGAACTCACCAGTATCTGCTCTGAAGGATGGAGGCTCCAGCAGTACTGTCATTGCGTCCCATCTGGACTGCCAAAACACTGAGGAAACTCCCCTGTGTGACCATTCCAGAGGCACAGGTGGCTCCAGTGAGCTGATGGGTGCCCTGTTTGATTCCCTACCCATGCCATTCTCACCCAGTCGGAGCGCGTTTCTGTACCTATTCAGCCTCAGGATTCCCCTAGCAGACTTGCAGATATCACTTTCCACAAAGAGCCACAGGCTTCTGCTGGGGCTCTTTGTTGTCCTGGTTCAAAGGACAGGTGTCTGCCAAGGAAGGCAGGAAGCTCCTTTGGAATGGAAAATGGGACCCCTTTCCCTCCAAATTATTATAACTTTGAAATTTCAGGCAGAGATATAAGAAGAGGAATAACAGTTCTTTACTAGTATGTATAACAAGGCAAACAAACAACAACAGCAGCAACAACAAGCAGAACTGGGAACCCAGCAGGAGCCTTCCCTCAGCCGCGGGCACTTTCCCCATGTGCAGTTCCAGTCACAGCCGGCAGGGGCGCTGGAAGCTCCTGGCCGGGCGGGGCAGGTGCGATGATTCCCCCGCAGCTGCAGGGGGCGCTGTGGCGCGAGCTCGGCAGCCGCTCCCCGCACGGCAATGGTGGAAGAGATGGAGAAGGGGGTTCCTTTGGAAACTCACAGGAAGCAGCCGGTCTCAGTGCCACTCAGAAAGCTGAATGGACTGCAGCAGGAGCCTTGGAGCAATAGGCTGGAACAGCAGAGACAGCGGCATCCCGGCGTGACAAACAAGGTGTAGCAAAGATTCCAGAGGCGTGCCAGAAGCTGAGGAGTGTTCAGGCAGGCACACAGTGTTGGGTTAATGTGCAGCAGAAAAGCTCAAATCAGCAGCAGAAAACAGCACTGCTGGTCAGCGGCTGCCAGGCTACTGCAAGCAGCAGTCACAAGCAGTTGGGAGATGCGCCCTCCGGGAAGAGGGAGTGTTCTAAATATTAATAATCAAATTTTTGATTAAAAATGAATTTATTGAAATTTCAACAAAAATCAAGAAAAATAAAAGCCGCATTTAAAAGAGCAACAGCTCTGAACCCGGGATCAGAGCTGGGTGAACAGGGTTTCAGCCTCTAGCGGCGTTTTTCCCCAGTTCACAAAATCTATCTCTCAAGTCTGTTGTTTTATACAGTTTTCTGGCTGCAGCTGCTGATGTTGGAATTTTCCTGCCTTCTTCCATATTCATCGGGATTTCTTTTTCTTGCCACCTGTGTGTAGAAAGGTTTTTCCGGGGATCAACAGATTTATGTGGAATAGTTTTTGGGACAGACAGGAGATGTGTACTAGTTTTCTGGGGACAGGCGGGTGCTGTAGTCTCTGGCTGAAGCAGTCGATGTTGGAGCTCTCCTGCCTTTTCCATATTCATAGGACAGACAAAGGCTGCAGTCTGAGTTTCAGGAGGCTGCATCTGAGTGTATGGGGCTTTTGGTGGTGTTAACAAGATCCAGAGGGTGATGGGTGGGTTGTTGTCTCTGACGCCCTCTTTTGTGAAATCGTGGTTTGTTGTTTTCCTCAGGGTTGGAATGTGGTATTACTCTTTGCCTTTGTTAGTGTCTGTCCTTGCAGTGAGATTTGTCAGGGCATGTCCAAATGCCATTTCTCTGACCAGGATGATTTTATACTGCTTCACTTTCTATAACATGAATTCTACTAATATACTAGTGAGTTTTGTTATCATATTAACTTCATAACATGATTTACCTTCATTCATTTATAACAGGTGTATATATTGCTGGTTAGAATTTAAATTTGTCAAGTAATTTGTAAAAAATCCACCCTAAAGAAGGATTTTTCATGCTGTTAGGTCTTTTAAATGCATTTGGAGCACTGATTCATGAAAACCTTTACCATTTTAAGTTGACTTCTTGAAGAGAACTGTAATATGATGTGAACACTTGAGGAAATTGTAAAAACTACTTTAAAAATATCCTGTATCCTTGCTGCATGCCTTGTATTATTTATATGTACATACCTTGCATATTCTGAATAGATGATTGTATGTGGAGTTCAGCTGTTCCATTTCCATTTCCATAGCAATTGATTGATAAGCTTTGTGCCACTGTTTCTGTGAATGAGAGTGGTGCATTTGTTAACTTCTTAAATATTAATTTGTAATTTTTGCAGGCAAGATCTGTAAACAGCTTAAGCACAGAAAATACAAATATGTTTTATGCATTTCTTCATGACTTCGTGAAAAGACATGCTTTTTCACTTAAGTTTAATGTCTGTCTTTTTGTTACAAATTACTGGTGGTTTGTTCAGTAATCAGATGGCTTTTTGGGATTGATATACATCAAATTCTAATTCCTTTAATTATGCTGGCTAATGTATTTTCCTCTTTTTTTTCCTTCATTGAAGTCAGCAGGGTGGTTTGTGAATGAGGTTGAAAGTAAAGAGATCAAAACTGGGCTTTCAGTTGGGAAATCCTAACAGTGCATATTCTGCAGATCAGGATTAGTGTCCAAGGCAGTACAAAACTGTGCTGTGTCCTTTGCAAGGTGCTCATGAACCTGTATTCCACAATGAGAGGATTTTGTATTAGGATTTACCTCTAAATGTGGCACTGGAAGGAAAGAAGGCTCTGGGCTAAGATATCGCTCATGAAACACCACGGATTTGCTCTTTGTGCTTCCTTCTTGGCTGTATTGAGATTCCAATGACAGGATTTGGATTGAAGTTTATTTTCCTTTGCTGCTTATTCTTTGTGGAACAGGCGTGATGCCTTTTCCATTTTAAATGCTGCTCTTTGTTGAGAGACAGGCCACGTTCTGTGACAATCACCTTGTCACCTGTTCTGTGCTCCCAGGTCAGATCTCTCCACTCTGCAGCTGAGTGAGGAGCAAGGTGGAGTGCAATGACAGCAAGCAAAGCATCCTGTGTGTGTGTAGCCAGAATATGGGTTTATCTGGCTCCTTTTGTTCCTGGGGATGGGCAAAATCATCTCTGAATTCTGTCTGAACCAGCTGGGTGGTGGTGGTGGTGGTGGTGATAGAACCACCATTGTCACTCCCTCTCATCTCTGCTGCTAAAGCAAAACAAGTCCCTTGGTTTTGAGAAGTGTGCTGAAAATGTGTTTCCCTCTAAAACTTTGGAAGAAAACATCTTCCACAGCCCAAATGCCCCGTCCCAGAAGATTTAGTTAGCTTGGAGGAACTCAGACTAGCTGGTTCTTTTCTTGATTTCAATTTTCTTTTTTGTTTCTGTCTTTCCATCTGTAGCTGTCCTTAATGGCACACACTTTAATCCCTTTGAAGTGCAGTAACTCAATTGCTGTTTTACCAGGGTGGAGACTAAGAAGCAATACTGGCACCCTGGGCTTCTAAGTCCCAGGCTACAGCTCTTCCCTTACTTTTTCTCAGGGTTTTGTACCATTCCTGAGAAGCAGTTTGCGACTTCTTTTATTTAATTTTTTCAACGTTCTGGTTGTTTGGCTTGTGGTGGGCTGTTTTGTGGGGATCGTTTGGTTTTTGTGGGGGTTGTTTGGTTTTTGTGGGAGTTGTTCGGTTTTGTGTGGTGTGTTTGGGGTTTTTTTCTGGTTTTTCCTTTTCTGACTCTGGTAGCTCTTAAAGAATTCTTTTTCCCTTGCATTATGTTTTATTGAGCTCATTAGCTATGATTTACAGCTGCTTTATTTATTTGATCTGCTCAGGGAGACACTGTGTAACTTGGATCCTGTCCCGTCCAGAGGTGGATGCACTGCCCACCAGCTCCCATGGGTTTCTGGTACCAGTTGCCTCAGAGTGCAGTCATCTCAGTGCCAGTACCTGTTCCCAGCTTGGACAGAGCTGGGCTGGAAGTTGTGTTTGCTGCCTACTGAGAGGTTTGAGCAGCAGCCTGTGCTGTTGTTCAGCCCCTGGTCCAAGGGATGGAGCTTCTCCCAGAGCGTTTGTGCAGTTCTGTGTCACAGGGAGGCGCATGCTCTCGGTCTAAGGATGCTCTTGGTCTGTGTGCACAAAGAAAGAGTCTCTGTCAGCCACCTCAGTGCCACCAGTGCTTATGCAACAAGGTGTATGTTCGGCCCCTGAGCAAAGCTTGGAGGAAGCTGCTCGTGAGGGCAATCAGCAGTTCAGCTCAATGTGTGTGATTTCCCTGCTCCTGGCAGTGGTGCATTCAGCACTGGGCTGTTTGCTTCAGCCTTACACATCTTTCTGGTTTGCAGGGCATTTTAAGAAGATCATTCATTATTCTGAGCATCCCCATCACATCTGAGAAATACGGGGGTGAAGGGGTGGTTTGTTTAGGCTCTGATACCAGTAGTCGCAATTTGTTCCCTAAACTAAGCTACAGTTTGCCTGTGCATCCCAAGGATATTGGAGAAATGTGGTGAATATTGCTGGCAGTGACTGGTTTGTGATGTGCTGTTGCAGTGTACATCCAGGCTGGCATTGGTTCCTGTTTGCCACTTGTCACCTTACAGTGTCACTGGGTCCCATTTGGTGACAGGGATGTCCTTACTGAGGCAGAAATATGCAGGTTGCCATGCAATGATTATGCCCTGGCTGGAAATTGCTGTTCAGGTCATTACAAATATTTTTCTTAGGGTGTTGCTAGTTTTCCCCAATTTATTTTAAGTTTCACTTCTAGCAAAAGCGCTGTAGGAGCCTCTGAAAACAGATAGGAGAAAAGCTTGCAGGCTAGATTTTTTTTTTAACTTTTCTTTTTTTTTTCCCAGGCAGAACACTTTGGCTCTTATCTCTGCTTTCCATTTGCGTAGGTTTTTAGTTTAGCATTTCTAGCTACCGTAAAATAAGGATTTTATTTTTAATAAGTATGAAATTACAGATAAGTATTGTTTGAAAGGGGGGGAAAAAACCACCCATCAAACCCGCAAAGCACGCCTATACTGTAATACAGATGCTATTTATATTAGCATTTGGTGTATTTAGATATAACAGCCACACTCTTGGCCTTGATTCTGAATGAAACATAGTTTTCTTTTACTTTATTAGCTAGGGAAAGTTAAGAATTGTTTGCTTGGGTTTTTTAATTCTTCTCCTTAAAAGTTCTATATGAATTAGGTTTTTGACTGCATAAAGTGTGTAACTACTCTTATTGATTTTTCTCACTGATGGAATAATGGTCATCTCTCTTGTTAGCTGTCTCCTGAGATTCTGTAGGTCACCCTGTAACATAATAAAATGAAACACAGACACATTATTTGTTAAACTATACACCATGAATGGAAAATGAGCTCTGAAGTGACTCTTTGGTCTCCCTTGTATTTTATTTTACTGCTGACTTTGTTCTTGTGGTTTTTGTGGGTTTTTTAAAATATCATGGGGTATTAATACAGAAAAAGCAGTTAAGTGACAAAACTATTTCTCAGATGGAAGTGCCATGTTGTTATATTAGGAGTAGCTGACAGATAAAACATTAACCTAATTTTTTGCACTCATGTACCAAAAAAAGGAATCAGAATAATGTCTCTAATGTTTTTACCTCCCTTCGTCCTTTTGTGAAATCAAGATTAGTGGGAGAATTTCATAAGGTGAAAAAGGGGACCTAAGATGATGTGTGAGCCATGTAAGCAATAATTTCTTATATTCATTTTTTAACTTCATAAAATTCAAGGGGAAATAATAAAGCCATGAGTGTAGTAACAGTAGGGACTCCTTACTTGAGAAGATGTCTCAGAACAAAATTAAGACAAAGCTTTATTTTAGTCTTCATAAGAATAAAATTAAGTCAATTCATACATTTAATAACTTAGAAGTTGTTCCCCATCTTGGCTGTTTATTCTTGTCAAAATGTATTCTAAACTTAATTTGAAAGTAAGTCTTTTTTAATGTGATGCAGCTTTACTTTGCAGGAGGTAGCATCTCTCTTCAGCACATTCTTTTGTGGGGTTTTTTGTCTAAGTCTGTGAATAGACCATTTTTACCTTAAATTACAGTTCATATCTGTTATAAATGAAAAGCCATTTTTAATCAATAAAAGGGAATTTATTGATAAATCGCCATAGAAAAAGTCCGAGAAAGCCACAATCAAAAAAATCAGTTCCGAGCCCGGGATCGGAGCTGGGTAAACAGAGATTCGACCTCCATCGCATTAAACCTGCCCTGTTCACAAAGTCTGTTTTTGCGAGGTCCGTTTTTATACTGTTCTCCGGTGGAATGTCAAGTTGTTCCATCCTTCTTTGTCCTGCTCTCTTGTCCTGAATATTTGTGAAGGTTTCTTTCTCTGCTGTTAGTCCACAGAACAGCTTTCTGGGAGAGGATGATTGTTTGATTTGATTTACAGGAACCCAGTATTGGGATACACTCTGGTGACGATGTTGCCCAGATGCATGTCAGGTGTCGATCACCGGGTTGTTGGCAGTCCCATCTTCGGAGGAGACCCACCTCCTCCCTATGTATGCCACCCTCTTTTTGGTTGCAAATAGTCCTTATCTCTGGCTGCTGACAAAGGCAGCACCGTTCCTAGACACATCTTGCTCAAACATGTATGATTTTATATTACACACCTTTAAAAACCTCGAATTATTCCATACCATTTATTACAACATCCCTGATTGTTTTCTTTGTAGGTTCTCCTGTGCCATTTAGTGTACAGGGTTTCATACAGCATCAGTTAGGGGGCACAATGGAGAAGGCTGTGGTTCTTTTCAGACTGTACAGGGCATCTCTTCTATCCTACATTAATATCAGCAGAGTAGTATTTCTTTGTTCCATTTAGACAATTATTCTGCAGTCAGAATGCTACTGTTGAATTTAACTTCCATTGACTAGGAATAAATAGTACTAAACAAAAAGCCAAGGTAATTTTGAAGAATCTTCTGATACTGTAAATACAATCCAGAGTGGCAGTGGTTTAACCAGTGGGTATTATGTTTACATGGGCCTCCTTTAGATGACTTTTAAAATGGTTTGATGGATTCTGCAAAGAGTTTCCTGTATTTCTGACAGTTTTCTATCAAATAAATGCCATCACAGGTCAAATAACTATTCAAGAAGAGGCCTAGATTTAACAAAAAACCAAAGTCAGCCAACTTGAGTGCAGTATATAAATAGAAAGTGAAGGCTGCTGTTCCTCTTCCCAGTTGTTTGCCCATAGGTCCCCCTTTGTTTTAGGCCCTGTAAAATGGGCTAGCTTTGATTAAACTGGCTGTGGTGTGGTTTTTTTGGTTTTTTTCATTGCAGTCAGCAAAGAAGTTTTACTGCTCAGTAAATTAGTCATTTTAACAAGTCTGAAAAAGCAAATTCAGTCAAGAAAAAATGTGTAGGCACTAGTGCTGGGTAGGAATTAGATTCACCCTGAGCCACCACCATGAGGTAATAAGGCTGTGGTTATACTCAACAGCAATTGCATGTTTAATCACCAAAGCTTCCCGTCTGAGCATTAATATAAATGCAGTGAGGAGTCTGTGGCTCTTAAATGTAAAGATCTGAATCAAAGACTGTGTTTAATCTGTGGGGGAAGATAGATTTTTCTCCATAAAAAAACCCAGACTTTGCAGATGTTCCAATTCCCCGTTTTTGCTTTGCGTGTTTGTAGCTGTGGAGCCAGGGGCTGGGGGTTTCACAGTGGTGTTGTCCATGCTGGATGTAAAAGCAGTTTGTGTGTCGGAGAGGAATACGGGTGGGTATTTGCTCTCCTGGCAGTCCCTGTAGCTGTTCCTTGCAGAGGTGCTGTACAGGTTTATTTTTGGTGACAATTTTGCTCTGCTGGTGCCACGCTCCAATGCTGCTAACACAAAGCTGTACACTGGCACTGCCTTTGAGGCTGCTTTCAGATGAGTTTTGTGGGATGTCTTTCCTGTGAATCTCCTCTTCCCATTGTCTTTTTTTCACCATGCCATGGGTGTTTTCAGTGCTGTGGGGGCAGTCAGTGGGCGCTGTGACCCTGAGGTGAGAGCTCCCTTTGTTGGTCACAACTGTCCATACCTCAGTGGTCAACAGCACCTGTGTGTTCCCATGGAACATTTCACAGGATACCTTTGGTGTTTATCCTTCCAGAAGTCTAAATTTATTCACTCTGCAAGGGGTCTTCCTTTCCTTCTTTCACACATCTGGTAAAGATGCTGCACAAAGCTCTTTTTGCACTTGAGGTGAGTTGTTGGTCTGGGTGTTGTCAGGGTTCTCAAGCAGCTCTGTGAGGTTGCCCCTCATGTCACTCCTCTGTAAGTGTAAGGATCAAACACAGATACTTCTTCATCTAGCCAGGATCCTGAAGGGAGGGCAGGATGGAAGGAACATCCCATTGATTTCTGCTGAGGCACCTCTGTCTTGGCATGTTGACATTGCCCATTGCCTGAGAATTTGCAGTGACACCTGGAGTTTGATGCAGATATTGATGTTAATGCAGCAGTTTCAGGCATAATTAGGATGATAAATGGGATAATTCCATGGCTAGATTCTTGTGCCTCATGCTGTGCCATGGAGCTGCAGCTTAGCTTGCAGCCCAGTGGGAGGGGAAGCGTTGCTGTTGGCTGAATGCAGTGTGAAATGTTCAGTCCATGTTCAAATCTGAATAATGTTTTTAATAAAAGTAAATGCCTTTGGTAATCAATATCCCTGTATAATTGTTTAGCTGCTTTCCCAATACAAATCTGTATTCTTTAGGTGCTGTTTTGCCTAACAAGCTGCGGTCAGTGAAGCGTTTCTTGCAGTATAAGAGATTTTTGAGGAAGAGTGGGAGCACAGACAGCTGCAACTGAGTTTTGATGAATAGAAGCTTTAGGGGTAAGAGCAAAGCACAAGATATGAGGTGCTTCCCACCCTAAATTGTGAAAATCTCTTGATGCCTTAGTGATTATTTACTAGTTCACTTAGATTGAAAATCTGTGTTGATACTGTTAAGCTTTTACAGTCTTGTGGAATTTGATGGTATAATTTAAACCTGCAGCTGTTGTTTGCCTCATGCCAGGGTGAAAAAGATTAATCTTCGTTTGTATCCTGCCCTGCAATTATCTAGAGGTACTGTGTGCCCTATGTTTTATAATCTGATACAGCAGAGTATTACTTGTAGTCTTCATTCAAGCAAAACTTGAGTTTCTGAAGGGAGAATTTAATTTCAGGAAGGATGTTTGTCATCAGTCAGAAAGCTCTGTATCAGAAATGCTCCTCATTTTCATGACAGTAGTTGAAGTGCTGCTGTAAATTAGCAACAAAATATCATTGTCCTCCATCTGTAGATGAGCTAAGGTGTAAATACAAAGTATGCAGGGGTACAAAGATACTGAAGATGGTGGAAAAGAGAAATGAACTTTTTGGGAGTGTGGTTTCATAATAGGAAGAAAAAAAAGAGTTTGCTCTCTCCACTGTATGTATTTCCACTCTGTAGTTAGCCCAGATGACTTGCACTTAAGCAGCTGAAGTAGAACAGGCCATGTCTGAGTAGAGGTCTGTGCTTTTGGTGGTTTTATGCTCATTTCTTGGGGCTCAGACCTTCTGGATGTGCCAGTCTCCATTCAAGAAACTGTAAATTGCCTTGTTGTTTTTCATGGGATTATTTCTGCTTTTGGCTGGTCCTTGTGCAGCACCCAACACAGCTGGGTCTTCATTCTTTCAAAACACATTTTTCTGGCAGTGGCATTAAATACACAATTACTGGTGCTGCTGGTTCTCTGCAGCTGTAAACCAGCATTGCCAAATAGCGCTGATGCAGCTGTGCTCTTGATGCTGATGTCTGCAAGGGCAGAACTAAGGAGTCCAAGTCCATGAGATGATCCACGAAGATAAGATGAGCTCAGTTGGTGCTAATGACAGTGAGGGTGCAGTCCCTCACGTGAGAGTTGGACTCTGTGATCCTTGTGGTTCCCTTTTAACTCAGAGTATTCTGTGACATCAGACACAGCTCTTCTGTGCAATCAGGATATTTACTGGGAGAAAGCAAAAATCTTGATTACTGTAGCAATCAGTGACTTAAATCAGTATGGAAGTTTTCCTTTGAATTCGAAATTCCTATTAAGTGGATATGAGTAATTACAGCTTTAAGATTTTGGTGTGGATTCTAAAAGCAGGAACAGGGATGCTGTTGTTGTACATGGATACACAGCCAAGGGAAAACACATGTAGGTCTTTTGAATATCTGGAAAACATAAAGTAAAACTGTTGCTGTCTGAGATTTTTGTTAGACCTGGTTTACTAATCCAAACTAACCGGGGGGTTTTTGTACCAAATAATTTATTTATTTTTATGTAAAAAGTAATTTCTGCCTGTTTCAGGAGGAGTTGAGGAATCAAAATTTAATTTTGATATTGAAGCAGGGTCTGCAGATTTCCAGTTTGCTTCTGAAAAGCTGTGCATACACATCAGCTTGTAAGTCATAAATAAGATTTCTACAGAAATACTGAGGACATTAAGGTGCTTTGCAGACTTGCAGTTTTTCATAATGCCATACTTTATTTAGTATTATTGGACTTTACAGAAGCTTAGGTAACAGCTACACTGTAAGTGACATTTTTTGGAGACATAAAGAAGTTCATAAAGGCTTAAACTGATTTGATTATTTCAGTGTTTCTCCTTCTGTCCAATGGTTCTCCTTTTCTCATTCATGAGCTGGCATGAGCTGCTCTTTCCCTTCCCACGTCAGACAGTTGTTGAGAAGGGTGAAAGGGTTCTTAAAACCTTGCTAAAACAGAGGAGAAGGGTAACAAGAGACTTCAAATTTAATCATTGCCAAATAAAATGTTCATGAAATTAAATACTGTTTCTAATCATGTGAAATAATGGAGGCCAGCTGTGGTCAGCTGCAGTAGGAAAAGCCCCCAGAAAGTATTGAGAAGCAATTAATGAACTTTAAGGACTAAGTGATTTTTTAAAATTTTGATCCAGCTCTTCTGGCTTTATCTCTGCTTTATGAGTAGAACAGTATTTCTTTCTGAGGATTAATTAATAATAGTACATGGTAGGTGCAAGTAACCCATTGACTGGAGTTCTTTTGACCTCTTGGGCAATGTGTTGATCTGAAATGACTTTACCATGATGTGATCAAAAGGAATAGAAGAACATAAGAATTGCAGTTAACAGAAACTCTGCAAAGTTACTGTAATGTGAACAGAGCAAAACCTTATGTTTGAAAACATCAGGGTAGGGTTTATTCCAGCAAAGAGTGACTGTCTTGTCTTTTCAGGTCAGTCTAAGGTTTTGGAAGTTTCTGCCCATCAGGGTTACTTTAATTTTATAGCAGAGAGAATGCTGTAGTGGAGAGGGAATGGAAATGGTTCTGTTGCATACATTTCTATGTCCTTGTGCAGATGAAATCTCATAGTCCTTGTTTACAGTATCTTTAAGTACATGTGTGCACACCACCAGTATTCTGCTTTAGCTGAGTTGATGCAGGTGCTTCTGCAGTGGCCTGGGGTGGCTCACACCTCATTTGTGGACCAGTGTTCTGACTTGCATGGCTGCCACTCACCTTCCATCCTGTTCTTGCAGCTGCCTGTAAGATCCCTGAAACTGAAATGCTGGGAGAGTGGAGAGGTGTTCTGTCCAGTCCCATGTTATGTCTGGGGATTGATATCCATAGCCTCAGGATAAATCCTGTTGACTTTCATGAGGAGAAGACCTTAAGACACTTAGGCTTTGTCTTTCTGGTTCATGTCTAGGAAAAGGGATGGAAAACCAAGTAAATTTGTGGTGTTCAAGTCCATCAGTACACAAACTGAAATGCAGATCTGTTAGTGCTGAGTGTGAGAGTTAATTTAATTCCCTTTGTAGGTTTCCCTATTCCCAGATAGGCTGCCTGCTGTGTGTGGTGCCTCATTTCCCCGTTCCCATGGCTGATGTGCCACAGGTGCTTGGTTGGGGATGTGATGCATGACAGAAAGCATTGCTGTGGCCTGGGGAGAGGATGTGGGATCTCGGGAATATACCTGGAATCGCCAATCCAACTCACACTAAATGCTTTCACATAAAATTAAAGGAGGAAGTTGGGTGCCTTCTGTGATTTCTGTGGTATGGATAAGGGGACAGATCATTTCTCTCCTGCATCTGGAGTCCTGTGGATCTGCTGCTGTGCCAGCTGGAGGTGCTGGCTGTGTGAATGGCTGGTGGAACCAACAGCCCAAAGCACTGTCACCTTTTGAACCAGATCAGGAGGATCAGGGTGGTGAATGGAGGGGTGCAGAAGCTCAAGCCTTAATCTCTGCCCCACAAGTGCTCCACAAATGCTGGTGCTGTGCAGGGGCTTCAGCTGCAATGTACAGATGCAGCTTTCTTCCTGCATGAGCCTTTCCAGGAAGGTCCAGCTGTCTTTCACTTCATATCACGCTTTAATATATGTGTAGTCATACGCAGGTGTGCGTGGGACAGGTGTGGCAGAGATATTTGTACAGAATAAATGTTTTCCGTGCTAAAGGATTGTTGTGTTGCACAAAAATGTAGTGGGAACCAGGGCAAAGGATTATTCTTTATTACTCTAGTGTAAAATAGGATAGGAAGCTTTTTAACCAATTGGTCAGTGGAAATAACTAACTTTCCACAAAGCAGAAATAAGCTCTTGCAGTGAAAAAGGGTTGTAATAGAGGAAGAGTGTAAAATCTCTTACTTTCCAGTGCTCAATTGTAGCACTCAATGTTCCTCTATGTGTAATGCTGCAGGATAAAATGGATACTTTTCTCAGCAGTTCACTTTCTCAATGGCAGGACAGTGTCCTGGTAAGAGGTGAATGATTATTTGAATTCCTTTTTTCCGGGGATGGAGTTGAGTGTGTGCTGCTGGAACTGGAAAGGTTTAACTCTGTGTTTGAGCTTGGCAGTGCAGGGTGAGTTTGCCTGCCCTGGTGCTGTGAGGTGGAACAGCCACTGCCTGCTGGGCTGGGTGCTGCTGAGATTTGCCCATGGA
Organism: Cettia cetti; assembly: GCA_013401135.1. Lineage (NCBI taxonomy): Eukaryota > Metazoa > Chordata > Aves > Passeriformes > Sylviidae > Cettia > Cettia cetti. The sequence goes on along the minus strand of VZUI01055512.1, from coordinate 27,290 downwards.
ATCCAGCATTTCTGAAGTGAGGAGGTCTGTCCAGCTGAGAACTTGTGTTGCAGCCAGTGTTGCTCTCCTGCCTTCCAATGGCTTTTCTGGCAGATCCTGGAGTTACTGCCTTGCCTGCTGAGCCTTTTGCAGCCAAAGCTGTGTATGGCACCCAGTCCTAGGCAGCACACTGCAGCAGGAACCCATTTTGTGAACTTGAGCTGGCTAGAAATTGTCTCTAAGCTATTTCTCTAATCAATATTTATAAAGAGAGGAAGGCTCATCTATCTAGAGAAGATGGAACAAATCGTTCTTTTTGAGAGCTAAAGTAAGTAGAGTTGGATTCTGGCTTAAGTCTAGATTATGAAATAGTGAGTTAGAAAAATTTTGCATTTGCCAGTATGTTACTGCTGCAGAAACAGCTGGGTAGGTTTTTGGTAGTTAAGTATTCAGGTTGATTTTCTCTGAGAAGGAAGGAGAACTTAGTTCACATGTACTGCTTGTTTATAATTTATAATCGAGGCAAACCAATTGAAGTGCTCGAGGTAAAAGATTGCGTGAGAGACCACATGAATTAGAACGTGGAAATATTTTCATATAATGTTGATAAATACTTTTCTTTAAATGAGAAAAAATTCAGTTTATTTCAGCTTTGTTTATGTGGCATAAGAAGGTAACTTGATACAGAATATTTCTTTACCACCAGAAATGATTTTTGGGAAGAGAGGTGAATGTCACATTTTGTAAAGTGCCACTGTTTGCTATTTGTCCTGCATCTGGGACTGCTGTCAGTGGTGAAATTAACTGGCTCTCATTCTTTCATGAGAAGAAACTCAGTTTGTTGACCTTGATTTACAATATAAGCGCAACAAGAGTGACCTGCGGTGGAGAGACATGGTTTTGGCCTTTAGAGCCACATGAAGACATTTGTGAGCTTTGATAGCTGAGCTGAATAAATAACTACAGATATGAGAGACTGAAGCATTCCCAGTGAGGAAAGGGCAGAAGGAGCCTGTTCAAAGACTGGATGAATGTTGCAGATCACTCCAGCAGGAGAAGAGCCTGTGGGCCAACACCATTGATCTCATCTCCCAGTCTGTTTACAGGTAGCCCATATCATTTTTGCTATTTCATTTTCTGTATTCCATTGACAATTTTAAGTGTTAATAATTTACAAATATTGGCTGTTGTATTTCAGTCTCTTGTTCTCAGCAGAACAGGAGACTGATAAAAGCCCTCAGAGTGCTTGTGGCTTTTGTGACAAAATTCAGCCATTAAGGTAGTGTCATGGTCTCTTGCTGGAAAGATACCAGTGGAAATTACTTCTGTAATTTTGATAAATATTTTAAAACTTAGATCCTGTGTTCAGCCCCTTAGAGAAAATGTAATCAGATTCTTAAGAATATTCTTAAATTAATGGAATGAATTTAAAATACTTAAAGTTTTAAAATTTTCATCAGAATTACAGAAGTAATTTCCATCAGTGCTGTTAGTTTGAGTGCATCTGACCTATTATTTCCTGTCACACCACTGCAAGTCCTGAAGGGACTATAACCAGGTGATGGCAAATAAATGATGAATATTACTCTGCAAACTTTGCTTTCTGATGAGATAGAGGTAATTTTTGTGTAGATGGCCAAGGGATCCTGTAGATCTCTTTTCTGGTTTTGAGGATCTTTGAGGAAGAAGCATAAATATTGCTGTGTGTAAGTTGTAGGAGGGAACATGAGCTTTTTGGAAGATTGCTGGGTTAGTCCTTACAGCCCCAATCACCATGAAATCCCCATGCTAGGACAAAACTTTTAGTTCTGATACTTGTACAGCATCACTGATAGTTACACTACAACTCTTGTTTTATCCAGTACCTTCTGTTCTTACTGGGTGATGCAGTAGGTAAAACTCAAGCAGCCTTCTTGACTCAAGGGAAAAAGCACAAATATTAAGTCTCTTAATGTCACCAGGATGAATTGTATAAAATTGAGTTTAGTCTGTAATTCAGAATGGGTTTTTTGTGATCATTGGGATGGGAGGGCTGCTAGCAGAAGTGACTCCTCAGCTCCTTGGCTGCAAGGTGGGTATTTGTCAGGAGTTGGTTGTTCAGTCCTGCCCTGGGTGCCCCTTGGTTCCATGAATGGTTCGCCATTCATGGGGAGGCCATCCCCAATCTTTGTACTGAGTATTTTTTTAGGAGAACATTCCTTTCACTAAGTTGTTGGAGTTAAACTTTAATGAAGAGCTGTATTGCCAAGGACTTAGGAATAACAATTTAATACTTCCGTACCTACTCTTCTTCTGAAAAACACCGGTGGAGGAACTTGACCTATTCATTGTGAAAAGTGGCCTGAAGAGATTCCAAAGAACTGAAGGGTGTGAAGCAGCACTGGTATCACTGACTGTTCTTTTGAATTTGCTCAAGGTGTTTCACTTTTAAATATGCTTAGATGGTGTTTGGATTTCAGTTACCAATATTTGGATTTCAATTACAGGTATTTGGGGATTGAAACCCAAATCTGAAGTGGTCTGAAGAAGTTGCTTTCATTTCTTAAGTGTTTGATTTCAGCGTTAGTTGGCACGTGGTACAATTGATCTTATGAAGGAGCAGGGTTGTTGTAACAGTCTTCTGTAAGTCCTGGGCACTGTGTGATAAAACTTATTCTTCTAAAACCTGGAACGGGCAAGGGCCAGCTGAAAATGTGATGGCAGTTGTGGAATGTTGGATCTTCAGAGAGCCAGGTGCTCTCTGAAGCAAGAACTTGCCTAGATGAGGAAGAGACTGCTGGGTGACCCTGCCCTGATTTATTTTACTGACCTAGAGAGGTTCATAGCTCTGTTTCGATTTGGTCAGCTTCAGGTAAGCATGAGTGGGAGATGGGGGTCACAACTTGAAGTTAAGTTGAATTAGATTTTGTTCCCCTGTATATACGGTTATATAAGGTTATGGACCCTCTGTTTCCTTTCCTAAAGCAGGAATGAGCCCTTCACTCTGCTCAGAGCTGATGCCAGTTTATGCTTCATAAAGAAGTGGTATCATATCTTACAGTGGCAGGGATCGACGGGAGAGGAGGACAAAGAAGGGTTGAAATAAATCTTGTGTATAGAAACCTTGAACTGAATACGCTGTGAGTGTACAGCCACTGTAACTGTGACAAATCCTTTCTTACTTTTTGGTCTCTAAGAAAACATGTGGCTTACGTGTTTATTAATTCTGAATGCAAGAGCTGCATTTCTGAGGGCAAAAATGTTTTATTTAAAATAATGCACCAGTGTTCAGTTAAGACCCTCATTTATCTGCCAAATGAAAAGTTTTCTAAATTTCTAATTAATATTTGTTTCTAATTTGATGGATTTTGAAACAAATAATTCTAAACTGTCTTTCTGAAAGATTTTTTGTAGGTGTTTTTTGTGTTTTGCTTTAGTATGTGACCTTAACTTCTAGGTGTTAATGCCTTTTGTGTGATGAAAGATTTAAGAGAGGTGGAAGATGAATGTTCACTATAAATTTTATTCTTTATTATATGATGACAAAAAAAGGTCTTTTCATAAGGTTAGTCCTGCCTAAGGAGTTTAGTTAATGTTGAGTGTGTTCTCATTAGGAATTCTTTTGAAGTGTATCATAAAACTGCATATTAACTATGCTTATTTGCTATTCCTGCCAGGGTGCTGTGGAAAAGTATAAAGGATTTATTATAATTCACCTTTACATGTTTGTCAGTTGCTAGACACTGAAACCCCTGTTCACAAATGGCTCTCTGAACTCTTTGTTATTTCTTTGTTAACGGTCATTTTGCTGGTGTAAATTTCTGACTTTCCTCATAATTTTAATACCTGAGGTGTCTCCCTATTTTTGGGAAAATTATTGACAAGTTGGGGGGGAACTGCAGCATATAAAAAACCCCAGAAATAAACAGAAATAATAAACATACCAGGAGCCTCGCTGTCACAAACAGCTGTCCCAGCCCTGCAGCCCTAGCCACAAGAATATCAGTAATTTAGGAACCTTTGGCTGCTGTTACAGCACAGAGGGGTGCAGCTGAGGCTGGCCAGGATCAGCTGCAAACACTAAGAAGCTTGGGTGGGATTCAGTCAGGGGCAACTCCAGAAGCGCGTGGCTTGGATCGCTGGGTGAGCAATTAAGGGATAAGGCCACTCCCACAGTTCAGAGACAAAAAGTAAAGGAACTGGGGCCATTGAATGAATGCTGGGTTTTGAGGTTTAAACCTTCCCAAAAACTCGTGATCAAAAAGAGCCTAAAACACTAAATTTGAGTTTGGTCAGAGTTATCTTAAAGCAAAATTGCATCCAGATATAACTTACAGGCACAATAACAGTCTGAAACATAAATACAATATGACAGCATGTCCCTAAATTTGCTTTGGAAGGGACAGTTCCCACTTTTTTCCCTGGTTTGCGGAGTTTTAGACAGTTTTATTTTAATCAGGTACTTTAATCATCCCCAATGCAGAGCATCACGTTTCAATTGTTGACTTGGATTTGGATGTTTTCTGCAAACAAATAACAGAATTATGGAATTTGTTTTGATAGTCATAACATTTGGGCTGATACCGGCAGCTGACATTATGAAGTTGGTGTCTTCAAGGCTACTTTCCCTTCTAAAATGACAAAGACTGTGAGGACTCTGTACCACAAGAATAAAATGAAAATAGAGGTAAAGTTGTGAAATTAAATCCTTGAGTAAAGTGAATTCAGTAATTGGTAGAACTTGTTATCAGTCATATATTTACCGTATTTTGAACTGTCTCCTAAATTTTTTTATTAAGAGCTATTTTTTTTTCTATTTTAGAATGGTACAATCTTAACATTTTATTACTTTAGATTTCTTTTTCTGCTAGGGGAGCACGAGACATTAATGAAAAGTGGATGTCTTGCACTTGAATTCTAATTTAGATATGGAAAGGGACCTAAATGCTTAGTGAGGTTAGCGAGACTAATAAAGGGAATACAGTCAGTTCAAACTTTCAAATAGTGTTCTGGCATTTGCCAGATTAGTTTTAATTACCTTCATAAAGATAGCTTTTTCTGAAGTGCAGCTTTGAGTCTTTTAGGGGCAGTTGAGACTCAGTTTGGCTGGATTTTATTTTGGTACTGTTCAGTCAAGTTACACTTTCTTCAAGAACAGCACCCCTCAAGTTCATTAGGTGACCGGATGCAGAAGGTTTTTCTGGTGCTGCCTTGTATAATATGGATATTTTTTAATATCCCTTGAGACTGTAATCAAGTAGAGTACCCTCAGATAACTAATGGAGAGATTTGTAGCCAAAATGAGCATTTGTTTTAGCAGTCAGCAGAATGAAAAAGGAGTCAGGGTGGGACATGTGAAATGACTAACAGAAGTTGGCAACGCTGCAGTGGACAGGCATTTCTCTGCCTGTGATCATGTAATTAGTGGGTTTTTATTACTCTGCCAACCGCTGCAATCCAATTATGCTGCAGCAATCAGACTTTTTCTAATTTCTCAACACTCACAGATGAGGAGGAAAATCCCCTAATTCATTTGGTTGCTGCAGAAGGGGACAACGGACAGGTTCCTTTCAGAATTCCTCTGTGAGCTCAGTGTGCACAGTGCAGCTCCTGATGTACTTGGAGGGAAATAATCTCTTAGAGCACCTCTTGGAATAGATACCAAGGATACAGATACAAAATCTACCTTTTTTATTATTATTTTTTTCCTTTAAGGTTCTTGTTTTTTGATTGGTGATGAAATACCAGCACCAGAGTTGTGAGTTCCTCCTCGTAGGGAAGAGCACTCTAGTGATGCTGTTTGATGGCTTGCCAATTTTTCTTTTTCTACACTTTCATATAGCTCTTGTATATGTGTTATGTATATATGTTATGTATATGCTTTCATATAGTTATGTAAATTTTTTTCTCCCCATTTTATCTCTTTTCAGTGACTGTGGGCATTTGAAATACAGCAGCCTGCTGTAGAAATGATTACAGGTGTCCACAGTAGTTGGATTTCTTTTGTGATTATTCATTTCTGAATGTTGATGTGAAATATGAAATATCCATTCTTTCAGCTAGGAAAAAAACTCAAACCCCTATGTGCTTCCCATTTTCATGTGATTATTTGTCCTCTAAGAAATTCCTGCAGTTTAGTTTTTCAAGGGCTGGAATTGACGTCAGTCAATTTGGAGACCCCCATCCCGGTTACTTCTGTAGCTTTCCCTGAGCTGTGCAAGGGCCCTCTGTGATCTGCACAGCCCAGAGGGAATTCCTGGTGAACTCATGACACAATAAATGCATCACTATGTGCTACTACACTGGTTTGCCACCTACCAGTATGTCTGGTGGCAGCAGTATTAAGAACCCTGCTGGACTGTCACAGAAGAATCAGGGGCTATTTTTTCCTGGAGGCTGTTTACCTTCAAATAAAATCAATTAACAGTGTTTAGTTAATACTAGCACAAGAGATCATCAATGTTTTATAATTGTTTTCAAACACCAATAAGCAGTGGTGAACAAAGCTTTGTTAGATACGGCTTTACTTCTCTTTGTTTGCTCTGTTGTAGAGTTAGGAGTAAACATAAATGAAGTGCATTATTTCAGAATCAATACTGCTGTGGACTACGCGTGAAAAATGAATAGTACGTGTTTGGATGGAGGAGTGGAGCATGAGATGCAGGAACACACAAGAACTCATTTTGTGTGCTCTGTGTGTTTGTATAATTCTGAAAAGTGTTTTAGAAGAAACCTAAAACTAGAGTTTTGACAAATTGGGAGAATTATGAGACTTCCAGTCAATTTTCACAGCTGTAAACTTGTCATGCAAATTCAGGTCAGACTGTTGAATTCCTTCTGTTTTGGCACTTTCTGGGTTAGTCCATAAGTGGTTCTGAAAAGCTTTTTGTTCTCCTGGAAAAGAGAATATTTTGTAATGAAATCTGAGATGGGACAGAATTTTGGTAGTAGATGAGAGATCCTCTACACTAAAAAAAATTGGTACTTGGTGCTTCAAATATCACTGAAGCTGGAAACAGATCCTTTGATGAAGCAATCAGTTTTAAAGCAGGGATATAAAACATGAATGACATGGACAGGAGACACAAAAAATGAAGAACTCTCATTTACGAGAACAGAAAAGTAAAGGTGCAGTTTTGTAAATTGTTGTGTAAGAGAGTGATAATTTGTGTGTTATCTGTAACGTTCCATTTCATTGCATTGTGGAATTCATAAGAAAAAGGTATTTTGGAAAAATTATAAAATATGTTTTCAGAGTTGTGAAAGAACGAAAGAGGGGTGCACAGGCTTGATGAAATTCTCAAAGCATGTTCAGTGTTCCTGAGCAGTCTTGTATACACAAAACACAGCAATTAACACCTGACAGATTTCTGGAGGCAAAAGAAGCTGGAAGAACGTATTAACAAAAATTTACTTTGCACATTCCCTAACCCTATTTAAATAATAGGTTGTACTTGCTAATTAATGGTATTTTGAACTGTGAACATGGATAGGTTTGGAAAAATGCCCATCCCTGTGTAACGTATTATTGGATTTGCACAGTGGTTCTAATGAATGGTTAATTAACAGTTGAGATTCAGCCATCCTATCATGAAGCAACCTCCTTACTGTTGAAATGTATCAAGCAATAAAGATTATATGCAACAGACACTTTTAGCCCTCTTAGAGCATGAATCTATCTGTAAGCCAAGGTGGTTCCTGAGGAGCTGGGACACAGAACACCTCTGAGCAGCAGGTGCTGCTCTGATCCAGGACCTCTTCACTTGTCATGTTTGGGTACAGGGCACTAAGTGCACCTGAACTGCAGGAATCAGACCCCACACAACCAAAAATAACATACCCTGCTCTTTCCTTAGCCTCAATTGGGAAGATCTTCATTCAGTGCTGTTGCCGTTTCTGCATGAGGGAGGAACACTCGTCTCCTGTTATTCACTGTCTCCAGAAGGCAAAATCTTGCCTCATCTGGGATTTCTTCAGGTGACCAACAGTGGCAGAAATTGAATTGCAGTCATTAAATAAAAAAAGGCTTTATATTCCATGTCCTTAGAGAGCTTAGTTATTGAGCTGGCTTCGGTTGAAACAACACAACTGAATTGCTCTTGGCTTGTCCTTGCAAATTTATCACTGTCTTTACCACATTTGCAATATCCTGCTACTAAGGCCCCTGAACATACACATGAAAAGAAGCTTTTCACACAGAATGAGAAATGTTAGCTTGGATTTTCAGAGAAAATATGCCAGCAAAGCCTTTTTTTCCCCTTAATATGCTCTAAGTTTGTATTTTTCTGCCTAATTAGATTTATTAATATTAAAGACTACAAGTTGGTGTTCCCTTAATTCAGGAATCTTAACTTTAATACTTGTCTGGGGATGCAGAGAAAATGTACATTATCATGTTCTGTCAATGCAAAGCAGAAGATCTGAAGTCCTGTATTTATTTCAGTCTTAGTAAGGCTTAAGTAAACAAGTTACCCAAGTTGTAAACCAGCTGAGAAATAAAATCTGAAACTACATCTGGTTTTGGGGAAAGGGAAATGAACAGATGATGGGGAAACATGACTTCAAGTAGGTTTATCTTGTTTTTTTTCTGGTTCTGCAACATTTCTTGTGAGCAGAACATGAGCTAGACAAGTTCAGCTCCCTTCCCAGGCTGCTGAGAGGTGAGGAAGAGCAGCTGTGATTTGGGGAGATGCTGTTCCTGTGGCAGCAGCTGGGGAGATGCTGTTCCTGCAGCAGCCTGGCTCAGTGCCCCTTCCCCGTGCTGCCCAGGGACTCTGTGCTGTCCCTGTTGTTGCTGCAGCTTGTGCAGGATGTGGGCAGTGTCCATGAGCTCTGGGACAGCTCCAAACCCTCAGGATAACTGCCCAGACAAGGACTTGCACCCTAAATCCATCTTTGCAGCTGAGGGGACGTCTCAGTGCTCGAGCTGTGTTTAGAAGCTGGTTTGGGTGTTTGTCTGTGATGTGTTGAGGTCTCTCCTTTGCTGCTGCATCCCTGGATGCATTCCCTGTCTGCAGCTCTGTGAGGGCTCCTGGGATGCTGCAGGGCAGCTCTGGGGGCACTGGGTGCCTGCTGTGGTGCTGTTCCAGCAAACTGCAGGTGCCTGCTCTGAAGTGAGGTTGGGAATTTCCACCTGAGCTGCAATCCTTGCAGTGGCAGCAGCTGGCGACACTGAGCTCACCCCTGGCTGTGGTGGTTACACACTAGTTGGAATTACTATCTAAGGGCCTGTTCTCACACCACCTTTCCATAAGGTCTGTCTGAATAAATAAGATGCAGCATATGGGAGATTTATATTGCAGAATACCTTCCAAGGTACCAGATAGCATTTCTTTTCTTAAAATTTCTTCTTAAATCAGAAAAATAAAAAATGATGCAAAGTATTATGTAGATGGTTCATGAAGGACTTATAGCTATTGAGTATTTAATAAATATTTTGGAAGATTAATGTTTCATTCACAGTTCTCAACTAAAATTATTTTATTCTCTGATTGAAGAAAGAGAGAACTGCACATCTTTGATGCAGCTTGGACTGAAAAAAAAAATCCTGGATAACAAAAGCAAGGTCACTGAAAGCCCTTTTTCTGACTTGGGAATAGTTGCTGGCTTGTGTTTTGCACAAATTGTCTGTCACTAGGACAAGAGGAGATGGCTCTAGGTTGAGGCAGGTGAGGTTTAGACTGGCTGTTAGGGACAATTTCCTCACTGAAAGGGCTGTCCAGCCCTGGCACAGCTACCCAGGGCAGTGGTGAGTGCCCAGCCCTGGAGGGATTTAAAAGCCACATGGATGTGGCACTTGGAGACACGGGACAGGGGTGTGGGTTTGCAGAGCTGGGGCAGCAGCTGGTCTCAAAGTTCTTTTTTCCAGCTGAACCAATTGTCTGAACCTTAGTGTCTTCTCACTCAAAGAAGGAAATCATGACTCGCTTTGAGAGGTCACTCCTGCATTTTCCAGTCTGCTGCTGTTTCCCCTGTTCCCTGTGTCTCCCTCTCAACATCTGTGGCATTGCCACTGACCCGAGGCACCCAAACGTGAATAAAGCATGAATAGAGAAATCTTGTGCATTTTTTTCCTACAGCTCATGGGGAAGATATAAATCAATGTGTGGTATTTAGTTACTTGAATTTCTTCCCACTAATCCCCTTTATTATTTTATTATTATTACACTTTTATATAAAAAGTTGTTTCATTCTCTCATAGGCAGTACTCTGTCAGCTGCCAGTGTCCTCAAGACCATGTCAGGTATTCCTGGTATCTTTTCCTGGTTTACACTGCATCTGCCAGCCTCTTCACAGTCACCCCTCTAAAAGGCATTCTTTATTTTCTTTTATCTAATTTTTTCTATAATTTGCAATACATAGCATATTAAATTGAAATGCTAAGTTTTGAAAAAAGCTTAATTAAGTACTGGCAGAAAGGTGGACTAGAATTTGAGTTTTTGGCAAATAACCACTTTCTCGAGCATGCCAGTTTTCACTGAACTTGAATGCCCACTCAGGTTGCTATTGTTTTGTTCTGAAATAGTGCTTAGTTTATTCCCCATTGCTTTAAACCCATTTCTGCAATGAAATCTCACACACAGATGTGTGCAACTGTATTTGCCTCTATTAGAACTTTTAGCTATAGGGAAGAGTAATTCAGTGTATACTTCTTGGTTTTTTACAACTCCTGAGAGTTGTGCCTGCTGTCTGGGCCATAGATGGATTGAACATTTCCTGTCTTCATCCCCAAATGAGTGAGTTACTTGTTTATGCAAACTACAGAGGCTGAATGAGTTCTTAACCCAAGGACCAGAGCTTGCAGTTGGCTTGTGGCTGTTGAGAGGAAACATAATTTTAAACTACAGCAGAATCTTTCCAACCCACGATGGTCCATAGGCAGTATGTACACCCTTCTCCCACTAAAGAAGAATTAATGCATTTTTTCCTTATGTGGAAGTGATTTTATCCATTTGAGATGCTTATGTCCAGGTCAGTATTATTTGTTCTGTGCAAATATTCTCTTTTACTCTATGAAACTTTTTCTATACATGTGTTGCTTACAACATGCCTAAAAGCCTCCCTTTCAGCTTGATGGATAATCCTTAGCATTTACTGTTCTGTGCTCTTTCTGCTTCAGGAAGGAGACCTGAAGCATCATTTTATGTATCAGTTATTCCAGCTGAAGTGCCAGTTGTTCCCTTGATTATTGACTGAACATTTGCGAGTCCTTTTATTGTGTTTTAGTAAGGATAGTGGATTAGAATGGAGAAGCAGCCATGTCTCAACTGGGTTTCAGACTCCCATGAATAAAACTTCAGAAACACCTCAGTGGGTCTGTGGTTGAAGTGTTTTATTCCAGACCCACAGCCTGGACAAAGCTGTCCCCTAAGCCTCTGCTGTAGGGATTGCACATCTTTTCTGATGTATCAATATCTGCAGCTTCTGGAAGGCACAGGTGGAGCTGGCTGGGTTTTAAAGAGTGGTGAGAATTCAAGTAGAAAATTGGAAAAGGTTATGTGCCTTTGCTTTCTCCCCAGACAGGTTTAGGATTTTCAGAATTTGGTCTTTGCTGTCCCACTGCTCAGATCAGTGGTTGTTAACTCCAGTGAAAATTAAAACGGCGTAATGTTTGGCTCTGCTGAGAGAGTCCTGTGCTCCTTGGGAGTGCCTGGGATGCTGAATGGGAATGAGGGGTGAGCAGAGTTGTTTCCTGGGCTGCACCAGAGCTTTACACTAATTTTGTGTTCTGGAGCATGATTTCACCTCCCAGGAAACACTTCTTTCCATTTTTCTTTTGTCCTCTCTCCTAATGTTTGTGCTTTAGGTATTTTAAGTGTTTCAGCTGCAAAATTACAAGATTTTGACTTCTGTCTTCTGTTGAAATTGTACAAGCTTTCCTTCGGGTGACTTTCTTTAACTGGCTTGCCGATACATTGTCTTCTCAAGATAGATTCTTTTAATTTTTCTCTCCCTTGCCCTTTCTTTTTAAATCAGAAAATTGTACTGGGTATATGATCTCTCTTGCCATCTCTGTGCAAACAAAGCACCTAACTTTTAACATTAGCTTTATTAAATTGAAAGTAGTTAAGGTTCTTATCCTTGGGTTTGGATGGGGTTTTTTTACCCAAAAGTGTTATTCCAGGAATTCCAAAATACACCTTCAAGAACAAATGGTCTGTAATGGAGATGTTTTGGTATCCAGAGTGAGAGTAGAGTGGAGTACGGCAGTGTTTGCTCTCAGCAGTGGGTCTGTGAGCAGGCTGCTCAGAGGATGGGTGAGATCCGAGGAACCCTTTGGGTGGGGATGGCCCCTCAATCACTGCCTGTCCTGAGCTCTGTTTCAGTCAAATCTGAGAAGCTTCCACTCCAAATATGAATTCTGACCCACTTATCTGATCTAGAAGAGGCTTTTAAATAACTTCATCTTTTTTGTTTGTGAACATGTGCAGGAGTATTTTCCTTACTGTGTTTTCATTGTAAAACAAAGAAGTGTCTCTTTCAATTTGAAGTTTTGTGGGGAGGGGATGGAGGAGGGGCAAGTATCCAATATGGACTTTTTTTTGTTATACTTGAAGAAAAGAAGAATGCTAGAGACAAGCACTAACCTACATAATTTAATGGTTTTTGCAAAGAGCAATTGAAAGCCATGTTCCTAATTGCATTGAAGCCTTGTATTTACACTTCTATCACTTTGACTGTAAATGCATTATCTCCTTTGGTATGCATTATATCTTTGTATTTTATTTAAAATTTTATTAACCAAGGGCTCTGTAGTTGTTATGGTGTGAGGAATATCTCCTACATGGTGCTCTGTATTAAGAGCCTGTTTTTATTATCAGTGATAGTTCTGAACATAAAGCAGTGTTTCTTCTATTACATAATTAGTCTTTTGTATTAATGTTTGCCTCTGCGGCCTTCTGACTTTGTGGTGTGTTACTGAATTTCCAGACTTACCTTCAATCATTATTCATCCTTAAAATAACAGATGAAAAAAATGGGTGTAGTGGCTTTCAAGCCAGTCTTTCTATTATCAGTTACCTTGTCTTAAATTTTTCCTGAGCTGGTCTGCTCCCAGCTATCATGGGTGCCCTTAAACAGCGAGAGAAACATCCTGCACAAGCCTGTTAAAGGCTAATTAATCTGTTAACTTTGTCAGCTGGACTGAGATTACTGTGCTCTGTAGGAACTTCAGCCTTTCTTAAATTATTTTTAAGATTTCTGTTGTTTTATCTGCTGCACTTGGCACTTATATTTTTATATTTCCATTTTTATTTAACCATCTGATGGCTCTGTATTAAGTTCTTAGGGGGTCTTACATTATCTCCATTCCTATTTCCCTGTGCCATGGGCTATAGAACTTATATCTTGCTTTTGTTTTAGCTGCTTGGGTCTTACCTGCACACTTAAGATAAAAACCTGAGCCCTCATTTGCATTTTTCTGCTCTTTGGTTTTCTCCTGTGCCTGCTCTTTCCTCTTTGCCAGTTCTATCCCACTGTTGTACTGTGAGGCTTGGAGCAGATAGCCATTTTGGAAGCCTTTTGAAATTTTCCCGTTAATTTTGGAGAAAGAAAGGATGTAATTTGCTCTTTAAGTGTTTAAATGCCCTCCTGTTCCCTTGAACGAGTTGAGGTGGGTTTCTCTGATCGCCAGTTGCATGGGGGTCAGTTGTTACCCAAAGTGTTGGATTTTGCAGCCTCCCTCTCAGGCATGAAACTTATCCAGGCAGTTAAGCCTTCTCAGGAGGATTCAGCATGAATTGTCCTTGAATTCAATTTCAGTTCTCAGCTGCCCCACTGTATCTAAGAGATGTACTCCAAAATACATCTTTTTCTTTGCTCAAGGGCATTGGCCCTCTCTGGCCTAGCTGCCTGGGAAAACTATCATCTTTTCTCAGTTAAAGAAGGCATCTAAATATCCCTTAATTAGAAAAAACTCATATCTCTCTCTCTTTCTCTCTCTCTCTCTCCCTTCCCCTCTCAGAGAGGGGGAGAAGAAATGGAACTTGAGAGCATCTTCTCCAGTCAGAAAAAATGGCTTTTAGGCACCACCATTGATATAAAACCATTGAGGGTTAAGGAATGGTCTCTCTTTAGAGACCTATTTTAAAATTGATTTCTTGAGCCTACATGGATTCCAAAATAAAGTTTCTTCATGTGGAAATAAAAAGGCATAAATATGCATTTTTCCTTAAGATGTCATTTTGAAATCCATCATAACTTTTTTGTGCTCAAAAATCCTACCTTTAATTGCATTTATGAAAATCCAGCAGAGTAAACAAAAATTTAATTTACTTGTGCAATAGGAACATGATTAATGTGTATTATGATGATACCCGGGGCAGAACAAAACCTAATTTTTTTTCCCCACAAATTAAATTGATTCTTGATCAAGGGGATTTGAAAAAATACAAATAAACTTACATCACTGAAAGGGGAAAGCTGTGGAGGAATCTGTTGGATAAAGTGATGTGATGTGAAGTCTTTTTTGAGACTGTAGCTGTCTTTCCAGCGTTGCTGGGTCAGGAAATTGTACACGGCTGCTAGCTACTGATTTCTGTTAATTTCTAGCAAAAGAACTTTGTCTGAATTGCCTGGTTTTGTATATGTTCCTTCTTATAAGTAGGTGCAGTTCTTTCAAACACTTTGGTAATTTGGGCATATGAAAAAAATCAAAAGGCCTTTCATGAGGTATTTTTCTTTACAGATGGACAATTTTTCCTTCTCCTTTGCTGGAAGTTAACAAGATTAAGGGAGTAAGCAAATGCATTGAATTTTTTTTTGCACAACCATAAAAAGCATATTCTTATAGTTTCAAATACCTTTTCATAAGGTATTTACAGAAATTAGATTTGAAATGATAAAAGGATTTATTAGCCCTGACAAGGATTTAGGAAGCAGTAATGCTTTTTAAAGATTAAGGGGTTTTTTTCTTTATAATTCTGCCTTCATCCAATCAGAGATCTCATTCTCAATACTGCTGAAAAGGCAATTGACATGTAAAGGCATTGTGCGCTTAGCACAAAATACGAATTAACTGAGGGTAATCCTCGTAACTGAGGATTATGATAATTTCCTGTTTATAAAAATAGTTGTTGCCTAAGTTTGGTTCATTTGAGTTTCAGTTCATGAACATCACCCAGTGGGTGTCTGATTTTGCTTTGTTGACTGGAGCTTGCAGTGGGGAGCCCAGAGGGCAGGGCTGGAGAGAACTTGTTTCCATGTGCATCCAGAACAGTAGGAATCATAATTTTGTCTTATTCTGCTCATTTCTCTGTTGGAACTGAACCTCTGTGTGCCACCAGGATGATTCCTTCAGTGCTCTGTCCACCCCCTTTGGGTGTAGTGCTGTGGTTCGCCTCTCCGCAGCGCGGGCACACTGAGCACAGATCATTCATGGATCTTTGGCCTTCCTTTAGGTTTACCCTTGGAAATGGTGCTGGGACTTGTCCTCTGACAGGCTCTGTAAAAGATAAGGGGATGACAGAGCTGGTAAGGAAAGGACCTTGAAGCAGGTGTGTTCTTGTATCCCGTTTCTTGCTCAAGTGACCACCAGGTCCATCAGTTTGCTAAAATCAAGCACAAATATCTATAGAAGAAAAGGGCAGGACCTCATTTGAGGATACCATTTTTTCTTGAGGAGAAGGATTTAGGGTGATTGGGAATAAGGAGAGATTCAGGCTAGGTCAGGAGGAAAGTTTCTGTGTTTCTGGGAAAGAGGAGGCTGATGTGTAATTGGAAGGACTGGAGGTGAGGCAGCAGTGGGAAGCCAGCAGGAGGGAGGCAGAAGGGCTCTCTGTAGCGGGAGAAATATGTAAAGAAAAAAAATATTAGTGGAAGAGATGGACTTCTGCCTTACAGAGTAGGAAGACTAAAGAATGAAGGACACAGTTGGAGGAGGCATTAAATGTCCTTGGAGTCTTTCAGATGTATGACATGAGGCCACAAAGCTGGACAGAAAAGAAGATTTATTTGCTGTACAGATGTGTTGGAAAGGTTGACTTTTAGTTAGCCATTTGGAAGATGCCAAGATCACTGACAGCAACAGACTGACTTGAACCGGCTTCAATGCTAGCAGCTGTTTTGCAAGGTTTTGTATCTAGTATTGGCATTAAAAGCAGACTGTGTATAATTATTAGAACAATTTTTTCTGCTGCTGCCAATTAACTAGAGAAACACAATTACATTAATGCTTTTAAGCATCTTTATATTGATACTATTCCATTTCCAGAAGGATGATTCAAAACCTGCAATGAGCAGTGGAAAAGGCAACAATCCCGGGAGAGGCCTGAGTTTTCTATTTGGTAGACGGAAAATTACATCCTGAGTCAGTTTTTTCATAGGCTAGTGTGACTTGTGCAATATGTTGAGAGAAATACATGTGAACTTCCCGAAGATGTGGCTTCTTTAGGTCCTTATTTATTAGTCAGAGGGTGAGACAAAAGTAGCCAGGAACCACCATGCAAAGCGCTGAAATAACAACCTCTGTATAAAGAGCCTGCTGAGTTCTGCTCTAAAAGCCCCTGTGACTGTGGGGATGTGAAATTCATGGCATTCCAAAGTGAATGTTCTGGTTTGTTCCTTTGCTCGGTTTATCACATTTTCTGCCTATTAATATTGAGTTATTGTTTCTGTTGGTCTTTTTGACACTAATCATGGCAGTGATACCTTCTGTTTTACAGCATCAGCCTTGTAGAAATAATGACCTGCACTCCTGTAATCTAACCTAATGATCCTGAGGCAATGGACAACGTGCTCATCTGAAACTTGGTTATAAACATTTTAAGGTTTCCTATTCATTCTAGCATTTAAAATTCAGTTTTCATTTGGCAGGTGGACTTCTTGGCTCTGACACTCATAGCACTGCTAGCTGTGAACAACTTCCAGCCCTGAGTTAAGGCTTGTACAAAAGAAGTAGACCAATTTTAAAAATTGATATTATTTTGCCTACATGTGAGCAGCATGGGGCCCTGGAGACTCAGTCCATGTACTTTTGGTATTTTCTTTTATGTCTCATGACAGTCTCATAAAAGATTTTCAAATTATTATCTTTCCAGAGAGACACTGTAGATTTAATGCCATTAAAGAGAATCTGGTTTTATTTCTCAGAGTGGATGTTCTTGACCTGTTTATGATGTTCATAAGTATAGAAGAGGATAGTCAGGAATGGTATTTGGAGTGGAATTTGTACCGTTTCTTTGGCAATAGCACTGAAGCTGTTGTGGAAGGAAACCTGAGCAGCAGTGGGCAGTGCCCTGGAGCTGCAGGAGAACCCCAGGCTGGCTGTGCATATCTTACTCAGCCCTGTGTGCAGAGATGTGCTTGCCTGGGTTTCCTCCCCATCAGCTGCACCCCATAGCTCCTAGAATAGACTGAAAGTAACTTTTCTTAATATTTCAGGTCATGATTAGTCAGAGAAGTAAATGGCTTTTTTTTTTTTGTGTGTGTGTGTACTTCTATACTGCATTACTCCTCAATGCTAACACAGTGAAGCTGCACAGCTTTAAGACTGAGTGGAGTTGATTTGAAGATAAGTTTTGGGCTATGTGATAGTGAAATGAACAGGGCTTTTACCTTTATTAATATTCAGCTCTCTATTGAAAAGATCAGCTTTATGGGGGACACTCGGCAGGAGTTTCCCACCAGGCCACAGCAACCCGGAATAGCCAGGGATATATGCAGCAGAACCAGCTTGCTACTTCACACACCAGGTGGTCTGTAGCCCTGTCTTCACGGGCATACTGGAAGGTGTTCAGCTTTGGTCAGCTCGTCTCCCATCCCCACAGCAGGCTTGTTCTTTGTAGGTCATGGTGAGTCTCCAGATCAAGCTCAGGGGTGCATCTCCTCCTTCTTCCATCAGGGCATCATCTGGTTTCCTCTCACTGTGACGAATTTCATCTTGGGGTGTTTGTTTCTGAAAACGATATGCTCCCAAGATGCCAAGGGTCCGTCTCATTACCCTAGGCTCTCCTCTGGTGTCAGCCCCCTCCTCGGGTTGTGAAGGTGCTTTCTGAAAAAAAAAAGGGCTGTCCCCAGGCAACAGGTGAGGAATCATTAGCAAGAGATTTAAGCTCAGCGGCTTCAAAGCGGTGGACCCTCACACAGACAGTACAGTTGCTATGCAATAGAGTGCCTGCCCTGCGGGGTGCCTGTGGCAGGGAATTCCCATCCTAGCCCGCCCCGTCCTCCGGGGTAGATTCTACGGGGTAGATTTCACCCTCCCCCATAGCTACCCACAGGCTACCCGCAGCTGCAGCATCGAGGTCCTAGTTTGTCTCCCAGGGTCACGGAAACACTAGGGCAGCCCCCCCACACTTTTTCATTCACCGACGATTTGTTCATAACTACAGGATAGCTCTAGTTTGTGCACTGTTTTATTTGGGGGTTTGCAGTAGTGTATGCAGAGGTGTCGCACTTGGTGTCTGCCCAGATAAACCCCAGGCTGTTGGGATGTGTGTGCAGTGTCCTCAGGTGCCAGAGGATTTCTTTTCGCGCACCTGATGTGGAGTAGCGCACCTGACACCAGTGAGATTAATTGAACGTGTACCTGAATTAACTCATGACGCTGTGTTTATTCACAGAAAAAGGTTATTAATCAGCAGGAATTTGGATCTCTTAATTTAAACAGATGTTTGCTAAGACCCCCAGGTGTCAGCGCTGGCAGGTTCAGCCTAAGAAGAGAACTGCTGTGAGGAGCACGGAAGACTGATGGCAGGGGGCTGTGCCTGCTGAGAATGAATCCTAACAAATGCTCGCTCTGACCGTCAGCATGCTGGCAGGAAAATGGGGAGGTCAGGTGTAGCCAAGGACATCAGACAAAGGTGGCCTGGCAAGATAGCAGTTTCAAAAAAGGTTTGGAAGTCCTTCTTTAGTAGTAAGTTTGCACAAGAAAAAGGAATTTTTCAGTGATAAAGGTTGGATAGAGAATTAAGGGAGAAGGCCTTTATTTGGTATTTTTTTGCTACGAACCTCTGAGTCCAGTCAGTCCTACTGTGTGGAAGCACAGGGCCCATGTGTCCTCTGCCAGAACTTCCTTTTGCTCCTTTGTTGTTCTGCGCTGTGCAGTTTCTGTTATAAATAAAAATAGGGGCCAGGAGACATTTCTCCCTTTTTAAGCCTATATTAAAGTTCAGCTCTGGGTGGGGGCTTTGGGGGCTGCGCGCATCGCCGCTGCTCCCGCTGGACGACGCAGAGAAGGAGGACTGCAGCTTTGTCTCACGGCAGGGCTGGGACTTCCTCCTCGCAGGTTCAAATGCGAAGTCTGATGTCAGGTGCCAGCTGGGGGGGCGGTCTGGCCAGCCTAGGTCTATTGCAGTTACGGTGAGGGACCAAAGAGTCTCTGTTGGCGTCCTGGCGTTCTCTGCTCTGCCGGCTTGGGGGTGTCACTTGTAGTCCGGGGTGCTACATTGGCTCGTTGTTAGAGTTTTATTTCTTTTTCCACGGAATTTTCCCAAATTTGCATGAATCCCCGGAGAATCTTGGGAAGAGCAGCTGTGTGCTCTGACAACGCAAGGGGGAAGGGGGGTACAATAGGACTTGGTAGGCAAATTAGCAACTGAATGACCTGAGCTAGCAGAGCTAGGTGAGCAATTGGGAATGATTAACATTTGTAAAGGCCTTTGTTAACAACACACAAACCTGATGCTAGGAGAAAAAAACCCCACCTTTTCTGGGTGAATTTTATTCCTTACAGTTTCTAGAGAGGAAAATGCATTTCAATCAAGTGGTAGGGCTGGTTTTATAAAGCAGCTTTGGAATCTGGGATGGAAGGGTGTGATCTGTCTTGATCATTATTTTTCCTGTGTGTGTTGGATTTTTGTAACTGGGCTTCAAAGATGTTGCTTTCCAGAAAACAGCTTAGTGGAAAGACAGAAATATGATTCTGGCTGCTGCTGAAATGAGTGACTTCTCATCCAATACTTAGTAGCTGATTGTTTTTTCTCCTTTAAATCTGTGCTTTCGATTTGTAATACATATTGCCTTATTAAATGTTGTCAGCTACTGTCTGACCAGTGGTTGTGGAAAATCCTTAGGCTCAATTTGCAAAGGAAGAGACTCTGTCATAGTGCCAGTAGGATTAGTTGTTTTGAAAATGCCATCGTTTAGACCAGAAAAAGTGGAAAAACAATGTGCATATATGTGGACCACAGGAATTGTTTTCTGACTCAAAATTGTAAGAATCTCTGTCTTAATGAGTGTCTTGTCTTTTTTTTTTTTCTTAGAAACAATTTCAAGTTGTTTCCTTTTTTGTTGTTGTTTCCTCATTCTCATTAACATATGAGATGATGTTTTCTTCGTTCTTCAAGTGAGGCTTGAGGGACCTGTCACCACCTGACAGAGAGCTGTTGTTCAATTATATCCTGATTTGAGAGTAGCTTTTCCTAATGCAGTGCACAAAGGGCACCCAGTGACCCCGACTGAAACCTGCTATAAAGCAGCCAAGGAGGAAGGGGGTGGCACTGCTTGATTTTTTGATTTTATTGCTAGTGAATGGTGCTAAGGTGTTAAGTTCAACCACACAGAAGCAGAAAGTGATACACAAAATATGATTTGCCTCCTATGAAAGTACTTTTCTCTTTTAAACTAGCAGGAATATCAGTAACAACTATGCTGTAGCATCAGGTCTGATTTAGTGGGCACTTATTCTGTAATTAGTGCTCTCAATTTAGCATCTGTTTTTGAGTTAGCACAGCAGGTGCCAAGGTAATCACAATGCATATGCTCTTTTGGAGTATTTTGAAGAATTAATTTCTAAAAGCAAAGTTCTGTTTGATTGTATCTATCAATTTTTCTACTTTTCCACCAGACTGGTAGCTCCATGTTCATCTTTAGTCAGGGGAAATAAAGACTTAAAGGCCTCTGTTTATAACTCCTCATGACCATTGCTAAAATCAGCCTGTGACTGACTTGGTGTCCCCAGGTATCCTTGATTCCGTGAGATGATGGGTTTTGCTCAGAGCTCCAAAAGGACAGAAAGTATGTTGATATCTGCCTCATCCTTATTTTAAAGTCTCCATATGTGGTGGAAATAATAATTCAAAGGATTATAGTATTTCAGAGAAGTAGATCTGAGGGAAGTAAAAAATGCAGGTATTTTATAGAATGCAGTAGGTTTCTGATGTTTAAGAATGTAAATGTTTGCCCAGTTGATCAGTGCCTCTGACTGTTGGCTTGTCAGCAGCACCTCTGTAAGCAAGAGAAATGACTGTAGACTGCTGTAATAAATTGTACTGACATCCTTAAAAGAAAATTTCTTGCTTATTTAGCTCTAAGGCCAACTTTTTAATTATTTTTTTCCTATAACATAACAAATATTTCTTAAAAAATGGTCCTTAAAACAATCCTTTCTGCTGTGATTGTAGTTGTTGCACGGGCTTTTAATATGGAGATATCTCTTTATTAGAAGTACAAAGTCATTTTCTGAAATATTGTTTTCCTCGGCTTTTAGGAAAGTTCTAAGATAGGAGTGAGGGAGTATTTTTCAAATGATTGCAGAAATATAAATAATGCATTGAGATATTCAGATTAAAATTCAGAATTGTTTGTTCAAAAAATACGCAGCCATTAATCCAGAATGGAAGTGTCATTTTGTTTTTCATATTTTCAGCTGAAAAACATGTCTGAAAGAAAAGAGAGGAGTTTTTTCCCTAATAAGCAGAAAACAATAAAAACAAAGCTATGATTGTCACATGAATTTTCCTGCAGCAATATAGCCGCAATCACTATTCTGGGTTGCACTAATTCCCCCTCAAATCGCATCACAAAAAATTGCATCATAAATAGTTACCTGGCAATTGTGTATTTCTCTTACATGCTGGAATTACCATATCACAGCTGATGCCTTTCAATTCTTCCAGACACAGAACATTTAAGTGCTTAAGCCATTTTAACAACAGCCGTTTCTCTGTTTGTTGGAAATGGATGGAAAGGGTTTTTTTTTCTAGTGCCTCTATAGAGGTTTCAGATGTTTTAAAGCTCTCAGGAGAGGTTTTGTGGACTCAAGAGGCCTCCACTGACTCCAGCGGTGGTAAGGATCAGAATCAAGAGTTTATGTGATCAAGTTTGATTTGCAGTAGCTGGAGAAGTGGGCTGATGAGTGAGTGTGGAAGCACAGGGCAGGGGAGATGCCCGGGGGGAATTTGCACTGTATATATGTGTGCTTTACACACGGTCTGCAGTGGGGGTGTTACACTCGGTGCCTCAGGGCTGCGCTTAGAAATCGCTTACTCTCTGTCCTTTCTAAACTAAAATTCAAGTTCAATCTCCTTCCTGATGAGGGCCTGCAAAACAAGCACAGAACCCCGGCTCCCTGAGCGGTGGTGCCCCTGACACAGCAAAAGTTACTGTCGTTTGTTCACAAATTCCTGACTACAACATAAAAGCTGTTCCAGCTGATTGGTATGGGTGCTGTAGTCATTCATTGCTGTGCCCAGTCCCTCATTAAAGGATAATTCCTGGCTTTGGTTGTCTGCTGCCTTGGAAGTGCTCAACATGACCAGAAGGGAGGGTGAGGTCCTTGTGTAGCTGGTGCTGGTCATGCTTCCTTCCGTGGCACAGCTCCCTGCCAGGTTTGTGTGCTGATCCAGGCTGCAAGGGAGCATCGACTTACACACACAATTTCCAAATTTCTTGGTGCTCTTATGGAGAAGCTGCCTGGCTTGGCAGTTCCCTCACCTGAAACTACCACGTTTTAACAAAAAGTACCATTCTGTAGAAGTGCTGGTGTAGAGCTACCTCTAACCATTCCTGATTTATTCCTTTCACATCAACTTCTCCAGGCCATGCTTTGTTATTAGATTTCCCCCAGAGTCCAGCCTTAAAGGTAGCTTTACCATTTTTTAGCTTGCAATCTCATTATATTTAATCACAGCACAGCAAAGTTAGGAGACCTGAGGAAGGCCTGGGATAGGATGTGGCACTTCTGGGACTTTCTTTGGAATGAACAGGGTCACATCAGTCCCCGTTTCTTAGGCAATATAAAATAAATATCTTTTGAGTTTTGGTATTGTTTGAGTTGTGGAGCTCTTGAATGAAGTTATGGAAACCACTGCAACTTGCAAAATGTGTACGTAGGAAACCTGTTAGTTTTTCAAAGGTGCTTTAATGTCTTACTATTCCCTTCCAGCAAATTTGTGTACTTGCTTCATTTATGAAAATTAAGTTCTTGTAATATTTAGGGTAAGATAATATCAACAGGAATCCTGTGGGGAAATTTTATTACCAGCATTTGCCTTGGGTAATATCTTATTTCATATAATGATGAAATAGGTATTTTTGTATTCTCTGGGGTGATTCTGAAACATCTGCTTCACATTAGCTCCTCCAAGTACTTTGTTTAAGAGAAATGTATTAAAGAAACCTTTCACAGCTTTTAGTAAAGAAACTCTCTCTTATTTAGTCTTGGGCTAAGTGCTTTCCAATATGAATGATTGCTCTGGCAGCAAGGACAATTAAAACAGCAGCCTGCAATAAAACAGCACCCAGTCCTATTTGCAGAGTATTAATGGGCTGCTTTCCCAGCAGGTTATGATCCACATAATGCAAAATGAGCTGCTGCTAAGACTTCCTAGAATTTTATAATGCTTTATTATATTTTCTTCTTTTTGCAGCAGCTTCTGTAAGTGAACGAGTTAGAGACCATTGATGATTGAAATTTTGCAAAGGTATGGGATGATCCTCAGATTTGTGATTCTTCACCCCAGAGTTAATAGGAAAGCTGTTGTCCATCAGTGTTGTTGTTTTGTTGTCTCCTTTGTTTTCCAGGCAGAGAAGCATTTGAATTTTATTCTATGATTTTCGTGATTTAATTTGAAACTATCCTCGGAAGATAACACAGATATTTTTAGTAACCTTCCTGTCTCGTCTTATTCCATTACCACCCTTCCATTAGTATTCAGTCCTGTTTTTCTCTCTTGCATCTGAACTATATTTCTTGTTTTCAGGCAGAACTAAATTTATAGCTGCTTTTTTACCCTCTGATCCCATACTGATTCCTTCACTGCAGAATTCTCTCAGCATTACAATGTGGGAGTCTCTGCTCCACAGCTGCCTGTGCCTCCCTGGGGATGAGGAACCTCAGCAGCCAACAGCCTCAGTCATTCTCACTCTGCGGTGACCAACAAAAACAAATGATTCCCGTGTATATTTGCATCACTGCTTTGCCCTGTGTCCTTTCCCTGGATGTGCAATAATATTACCTTGCTGCACATTTATTTCATGCCCTGCTGCTGAACTGATACATGTGAAGTTTGAACTCTGAAATATTTGAAAAAACTATTTCATTTTTTATTCTTACAACTGCTTACCATGGAAATGCACAAAATTAGGTTTTTTCTGTGTGTATATGTGTAATACTTAGTTTCATGTAAATTTACATTCCTGTTTTTAAGAAAGTAGGCAGGTGGTTCAGATTTTTTTCCCACTTGTTGATTTCACTTTAGTATCCAAGGGATTTTTTTTTTTTTAATTTGAAGCAGGGTTTTTTTCTGCTCTGTTTTCATCTTTCTGATAATGCTGGTAGGCCAAAATGGTGTCACAGCTGACTCTCGGTAATTAAATTTGGAATGCTTACTGCACATCCAAAAGGCACCTAATCTTTTGTGATAAGGGCTAATATTTAATAATGACTTGCCCAGCTTTTCTGAATGTTTTCTGTGTGTTTCTATTTCATGCACCATGGAATTAGTGGAAGCCTCTCCACAAACCTTAGTACCCTTTGTTTCAGCATGTAAGCAAGTGTGTGACATAAACACCTACCTGGCTGTCATGTTGTGCGTTTTGTGGTAAGAGTTATGGATTTAGGGAAAAAATTTGCTTGTTTGCTTTAGTGGCATGATTGTAAGAGAATTCTTGTTGTCATTGCTGCAGGCAGGTTCTGGTTTTATCTTTTTAAGGGTTGTGTGTGTTTCAGTTGGTCTCATAGCATCTTGGTGGTTGAAATTCATGATTCTTTTGTATTTGTAAAGCATTTGCACGAATTGACTTCCTACTCATTTCACATCTTAATGGAAGAACCACTGACTCTCCTCAGTCTTGTAAATCTTAGAAGATTGCAAAAGTACATATAAAGCAATCACCAGTAATGCACCAGCCTTTGTTTCTCTGTAGCATGTCAGCTCCTAATCAGAGGACAGCGCAGGATGGGACATTCCTGTCTGTGTGTAATTTCTTTCCAGAACATGGGAGTGTTAACCGTGGTAAATAGCCATGTATTGTGTCTGTAGCATTGCAATGAACTCGTTTCTCTGAGTGCTGCTTGGACATGTGTGAGACATGAGGGCTCTGAAATACCAAGGTATGAATGAGTTTTCTGGACAACTCTGACAGAAAAGCCAAGTGAATTATTCCTTTCTGGTGCTGTAATTGTGCTTCATCCTTCCTTTGCTTGATTATTTGAGAGCTCCAGTCTGACCAGCACAGCAGTGCTGTCACCGAGCACCAGTGGGAAACATTTACCAGTCAGTGTCTTCTGTGCTACCCATGCAGGATTTGTATCTGTTTCTTACCGCACATTCAGGAACAGTGTCTGTGCTGATATTTCTAAAAGCCAGCCAAGTGACAGCTCTGCAGAGTGCTAGGTTTTTTAACCACTTGCAATAAGCAATAAGCAAATAGCAAAATGTGTGCAGGCCCCAAAGCAGTTCTGTTTCTATACAAGAGCTAACTAAATCTTGCTGTATTTTGAGGTTTGCTCAAGTGGGAGATTAATTATTGGTCTTGAAGCAAAGCAAAAATGTGCTTTTTTTGAGAGGCTGAAATTATTTCAGCTTCACCAGAAAATATACTGGTTTTTCAAACTCATCTTAATATACAGAATGCTCAGCCCTATCCTATTCCCTTTCTTTGACCTTTTTGAAATTGATTTGATGGCAATTTTACATGTAGGCAAAAGACAACCAACTCAGACTATAATATGAAAATTAATACTCCAGAGCTGAGATACTGGTAATAACTTAGGACTCAGAAATGAATAAAAGTGTAGTTTACAGCTCTGAATTGCTGAATCTTTAATGCAATCATGGTTGACTCAGCAATGCTTAAAGGCTTCAGCTTCAACCCTGGTATGTGAGAATGCCACTCAGTCATGGCTCATTTGTCATGCAACATTTGGAGATTTCCTGGGGACAGAGCAGTAAATTTCAGAGGAAGGCAAAGGAAATTTTTGTCTATTACTGATTTCCAGCCCACTGGTGAGGCCTATAAATTTAGAAAAGTGTGGTTCAAAGAAGACTGAGAAGTTAAAGTCTAAATTTAAAAAAATAAAGTGGAATGGATTAATATTTAAGAACATTATTTGTCTACTGAAAAGCACTTAGGAACAGAAACTTTTTTCCCCCTAAATTTTACTGCATGTGGACTCTGAAGGAATCAAATGAAGTTGTGTGCAGGTAAAGTAGCCTTGGTGAAATCCAGGGGATTATTTGTCATGTTGTTAATGAAAAGTCAATTTCATTGGCTGATCTGCTCAAAATACTGTAGGAATCCACACAGACAACTAGTTTATTTGTTATGAAGGTTGTAGCTGCACATGGAAATTGTGTATAGTTTGTTCACTGTTGAAGTTTCATTAACTTCAAGAGCATAAGCAAGGGGTTGGGTTTTTGGGGAAAAGCACTGCTCTGGAGAAGGAGAAAAGGGGAGAGTACAGTGTGGTAACTGCCCTTGTTTTACTGAGTCAGCCAGATAAATCCTGCACCTTCAGGGCACTCCCTGAGGAATAAAGAAAATCCTGCTGTTAATGATAGGTCTCATGAGAATGAGGTGTTTGTTAGCTGATAAAAGGAAAGAATACTTGGATTATGGGAGGAAAACTGTGGAATTTTAGGCAGGAAACGAAGTAGCTGGTTATCCTCTCCAACACATAATGCCCTTCTGAGCTACTCCAGTGAGTGCATCTTGCCTCAGGGGCTTGCTGAACATTCCCACACCTGGATGCAGAGTGCAGAAAAAGTGCAGGATTACAGGGACAAGATGACACACATCTGATGTGTGATGCAAAACACTCTTCCCTGAAGAAAGCTTTATTCCTGAGTCTGTGATATGAAATCTGAATTTTTAATTTACATAAAAACATTTCTGAAAAAGTATGAAGTTGACATACAAGGAAATTCCATTGTGCCAAAGTGTTCATTTAGGGGTTAGTATAAACCATGGGGGCTTTTTGGTATAATGAAATCATACCTGCTGCATGGAGCTGATTTGTTCAAAACAATCACTGGGGATTAAATCATTGGCATTTATTTACATTTGTTGGGGGTTGAATTTGTTTTTTCGGTTTTTTTTTGTTTGTGGAATTTTTCCCCATTGGGTTGCCAAGGGAACTAATTGCTGGGTGCTTATGGGTGCTTGTCCAA
>VZUI01055505.1:0-56050 GCA_013401135.1 Cettia cetti | reverse complement strand
CGCGCACCCCGGCGCCCGCAGCGCGCACGGGCGGGTCGGTCCGCAGCGGCGCACGCTGTCCGTGCGCGCAGACACGGACGGACGCCCGCCGGTCCTGCGGACCCCGCTCCGCCGTCCGGCGGGGCTCGGCGACGGCAGCGGGACGTCCTTCCCACGCCCTCGCCCGCCTCGCTCCGGCCGAGGCTCCGCCGGTCCCCGCTACGCCTGTGTCAGGCGAGGCGGGATTCTGCCCTGCCCGGGGCTTCAGCCGCGCCCGGCAGGCTCGGCTCGCCGCGGGAGCGGAGCAGGAGGCAGAGGGTTTGTAGCCGTGCCCAGGAGAGGCCCAGGGCAGACGCTGCCCTGGTGCCCTGTCCCCGATTTTACAGCCTGCGGGTGGCCGGGGTATCCCTTCCCCTGAGCTCTCCCTCGGGAGGGAATCGGTGGTGTTGCCGTGGCATCTTCCTTGAGGAAGGGTCGAGCTGGGTCCCCCCCGGCTTCCGCTGAGCTGGTTCCGACCCCGGCTGACGGCCCTGGCAGCTGCGGCCCTCGATGGACAGAGAACCCCCCTGCTCGGCCGCTGTTGGAAGAAATGAGGCCGGCCAGAGCGAGGTTTTACCCCAAAAAAGGAATTAAGGGCTGTGTCGGGCTTCAATGCCTCTACAAGACGAGGTGGGGAGCGAGGGGGCTAACATTTCACAGGTTACCTCACCTCGCGTTTATCGGGGTAGTTAAAGGGAATAAAAGAGGTGAGGGAGAAGGAGAGAGAAAGAAAATCAACTTTAAGAGACTCTGGGTTTAAATAGCAGCCTTTGATATTTTGACAGTAAAATGGAAAACACTTAACAGGAGTCAAGTTTTGATGTCTGAGGCTGGCAGCGCCCCTAAAATTATATTGTCTTGCCTGCTGCTTCAAATTGGACCCAGGACCTTATAATGTCTCTCCAGGTCTTTATCTGCAGCCTTTCTGATTGCAAAACCATAACTGTATCGTTTTACACCAGTCAACTAAGCAAGTGCCAGTGGAATAAAATCCACAAAGTGCACACACATACCAGCTCTACAGCTAAAGCAGTCTGTTCTTTGCAAGTTGTAAAGGCCTGCAAATTAAATACCAATTACTGGAAGCAATAAAATGTTTTTTATTGCACAAAATCTACTTAAAACAGAAAAGAATAGTCGTTTTATTTTGAGGAGGGGGACAGGGGGGCAGCTCACGAAGACATATATTGGCAGAGAAAGATTATATACAGCGCCTGCACGAGGCCACAATGGAGACATTCTGTGGCTGGCAGCAGGCAGGGCTTCTCCCCGTCTTGTACAGAGGGGGGTTCTGCAGAGGTGCTTATGATAGGGATTATTGTAGGTGAGACTTGGGGAGGTGGGAAGCCGGGGAACAGTAGCTCTAGGTAGAAGCAAGTGGTGCAAACAACGTTGTATGACAGCAATCCGATGTGCTTTTCAGGTCCTTTCCAAATGAGGTACTAAGGGGTTGGTGATGAAAACTACCTGATGTCTCCTCTATCCCCTGCCTACTTTTCCTTTCCCTCTTTGGGGAAGAATGGGCTACTGGCTTTCTGTCTTAGGAGCATCTAAGGAAAAGGCTCCCTATCTCCTGCTGTGCTCTCTGGCCCTCTCAGTGGGGGAGCTCTCTGAGAGGCAGCAAGGCAGGATTCCAGCTCCACAGCTAGACTGCCATTTCCCCACAAATATCCTCAACTTTCTACAGAGAAAATTATGTCAGCAAACCTGCCAGTGGGTGGAATGTTTACACGGATGAGACACCTTCAGCTTTGTCTGAGTTCAGATGTCATTCACCACAACACAATCCTGTGTCTAGCACAAGGAAAGAAGAGTGGAAGTAGCTGAAAAGCCATACTCTGGCAGAGGAAAAGCAGTGTGAATTAGTGATATTACAAATGTCACTTAATAGGATCATCCCTTGAAATGTGTATTGAAACCTCTCTCCAATACATGTGTCCCACTCCTAATTTCCCTACTCCCAGAATATCCCATCCCTGTGGTTTACCCTTAAAGAAGCCTGTGCTTCACCTTTTGCTTCTCTTAACATCAGAAACTGCCTGTGAATGGGATAGGACAGCTCTTGGGATCACCTACCATGCATGGTGGGTCATGACATTTATGCTGATGGGGGTTTGCATGATACCGCTTTAAACAGGCTTTGAATGAGTGGGGTTTATTTTTTTCCAATGACAAAATCAATTTGAGGATTGCAAGCTTGTTTCTTAACATGACCTCATTCTGAGCAAACTAGATTCTCCCACTCACCAGAGTGTATTATACAGAGCCAGGCTATGGCAACAAAAATCTTCCAAGCTAATTACCCACAAGCGTGCAGGCTTTCTGTGGATGAATTGGATTTAGAAATGCTTGAAGACTAGATTTGACTAGACTTAGAAACACAGGGAAAACTGAAACTCTGCCATGTGGTTTAGGGCCACTTCAAAGCTTCCCCGTGCTTGCCATGTGAAATCTACAAGTTCTGAAATGAAGGATTTAAGTGCTGCACTGCTGCTTGTGCTGTAAGCAGAGCAAAGGTGCAGGCAGGCGCGTGGGCTTTTGCCTGGCCTGGAGGAGCCATCACCATAAGAACCTGGGTGATGGAAAGGGCTCTGGAATGATACTCACTTCCAAGGAACCCTCAGAGATGATGGTCCTGAGGCAACTGGGAAGTGCTGGGGGCTACCTCCAGCACCAGTGGAAAGAGTGATGCTGCTGGGCCTGCTGGCACCAGTAGAGCAAAAGTGAAATATTTTCCTTCACTGTTCAGAACTGGGGGGGCCTTGTGTCTTATTTTCCCAGATGATAGTCTTTTTTTCTCAGTTGAACTTCCCCTTCACTCCTGAAGCAAGAAGTGCCTTGCCAGTGGTTGCCCAGGGTTCACTCACAAGGGCTCAGCAGCTCAACAGTAAAGATGTGGTTTTCAGAACTAGTTGCATCTCCTGATTTCAACCCCAAGGAAATGGAGGCCCAGGGCTGACATCTGCAGATCCCTGTGCTGCACTGGGTCCTCGTTTAATGCTGAGTGAGGAAAAACTGTGGGGAGCAAAAGGTTTAATGGTATAGTCATGCTGCTCTGTGCAGGGGGTGAGAGTCACTGTCAGAGACAAGAGTATTTATTCCTTTTTTTTTCCTCAAAGAGGGGAATTCTGTCCTCAACATTGCTAAATAAGTAGGACTTCGGCTACTGCACACCAAAATTGCAGCATGCGCTCCCGTTTACACCCCTTGCTACATGTCCACACACACAAATACTCACCCATTGACAAGGCTGTGGAGGTTTCTGGTTTTGTTTAAAAATTGGCTGTCTGCAGCCTCCCCTTAGTTCCTCTGGGTATGCATGAGCAGCTGTGGAGAGCTGCAAGGCTAGCCAACAGACCTTGTAGCCCCCACAGATGTCAATTAGTTTCTCTCGGGCTTCCTTTGGATACACTCGGGTCTTGAGACCTCCATGTGCTGACTTATTTGTAAAGCATGAGTTATTCACTAACTCCGTGTTACTAATTAGAAGATTATCAGCTCTTGGTGGTTCGCTTGCCTGCTGCAGGGAGGTTCCACGGAAACCCTCGTACAGACCACGCTGAAGGAAAGCATCCACTGATTACTGCGGTGAAGCACTCCTGCTTTACGCATTAAGGAGCAACTGGAGGGATATGAAAGCTTTTGAAGACCCTGAGTGCCTTTCCAGGCTTGGGTAACCCAGAAAGCAGCTTGCTGCAGCTGCACCACCCTGGATTGGTGAGAGCTGGCTGGCTGCTGGTGGAGTCAAGCCCAGGTATGGGGGCCCAAGATTTTGGGAAAACATGCAACAAGCCCGTGTTGGGCTGTATGAGGGGGGAAAAACCTGCAAAAGCCCTTCTGGCAGCTATGAAAAGACAAGGAGTTGGGTCCTAAAAGTGCAAGGAGGAAGGGAACAGTTAAATACATTGCCTGTAGACACTGCAGCTTTTTAAACTAGTTAAACTGACTGCACTCCTCTGGGAACCCATTTTAGAGGAGGCAAAATTGAGTGCATCTTTAATTTGCCTAATTTTCTTCATCCTATGTATTTTTGGATCCTCTCTGTGCTAATGAATCCTTGCTGCGTTCACAGGGAGTGAAACTTGTTAATATTAGCAGAGGTCATCACAGCCTTTCTCCGAGCCATCACTGTCCTTCCCGTGACTCGGCCAAGCGTTCACCAGGGTCATGCCGGGGAAGGAGGAAGGTCAGCTCAACCCACCTGAACTTTAACCACTTGCCTTTGATAGAAGGCACACTTTGATCTAAGGTGTGGCATGAAGTGCCAAATATAGTTAATATTTATAAGCTTATGTACAGAAAAAGAAGAAATAAGGAGGCAGTAATATGAAAGTTGGTGCAGATAAAAACCACCAGTGTAAAACTAAGAGACAAATCTGGGAACAAAAGAGGTCTTGGTGATGCTGTTGCTGATGTTCTGGAATATCTGGAGTTTGTGATCTGTGACTGTGCCAGGAATTTCTTGTGTGTGGTTAAGTCACTTCTTCATCTTTGTCTGCCTCAGTTTCCCTCAGTGGGAATTAAACAGAACATTTTGTATTCTCTTAATTTGTCTGCATTATCTACCCAATCTAAAAAGTTTAGGGCATTGCTTCTATTTTTGTTGTGTCTACTGCTCAGCAGTTTCGTGTTCCTTGGGATCCTTAGGCATTTTCCATAACACAGATAATAAGTTTAACAGGTTCTCTCTCTCTCTCTCTCTTTTTTTTTTTTTTTTTTTTTTTATGCCTTTGGCCACAGAGCTCATCATATCTTGTTCTCATAAGCCAAATTCAGGAAAGTATCGTCAGAGCATCTCTGTGGGATCTCTCCTCCTCACTGAACAAGGTCTTGCCAGATTACAAGGAAATGATGCTTAGTAATTACAGCTGTCCAATAGACTGATCCATCACATCTGTTCTGCTTGCCAGATGAGTCCAGACCACCAGTGACCCAAAAATAGCTGCTCTTCTTAAGACTGCTCTGAAAAGCAGAGGGGTTCCTGTGATTTTTAAAGGGATGAATCACAAAATGTGGACCCATGTGGGATGTAAACTCCATGCTTTCACAATTAAGATGCACAAATCCTTCAGTGGGGTGGCTGAGAACAGCAAAGCCCCTTTAAAAGTGGCTTAGTCATTTAAGTGTCTCCTTTCCCTCTCTAGTTTGAGACAATGTGTTCAGATTTCAAACTGTGGTGTGTGTAGTCAATTCTTGTTGTCTTCAACCCTAATAAGTTAAATACTGTGCTCTTCAAAAAGTCATGTCCCTCATATCTCATAAATCACCAAAAGGTGAGTCACCTCAAATTAGAGAGTGCATTCAAGAGGGTAGGTTTAAGTAATTAGTTGGGGTTTCTTTTCCCCATTACAGGATATGATCAGATTAAATCTGGCAGACCTAGCTGGAACCGTTTTAAAAGTTACCATCACCAGCTGCTTATTGCTGTTCTTCTGCCAGAGGTTACCTCCATCCCCCACATGCAGAAAGAGCAATGTGAGCATAGACCTCAGCCACAGATATACAGGAGTGAGCACCTTAAAACAGTCTTGCTATCCCTTCTGCATAGCAGAGTATGCAGGGAATAAGTGTTGAGGACTACTATATGCATAATTTGGACCATCAGATGCATGTGTGAATGTTTGGGACTACTAATTCCTACCTTTTATGAATATGTGAATATGTGAATATGTGAATAAAATTCACTGGAGTGTTCTGAATAATTTTCTCTATTTAATTTTTTAATGTAATAGCTCATGTGATTGTTTTTTCCAAAAACCCACAGATGCAATCAATTTTAAACACAACTCACTAGTAAAAACAGCAAACATGGTTGTGTTTTTTGTCCCTGACTTTCTAAAATACTTTAAAGTATTTTTTTAATCTTTGTTGTTTTGTTTTCCCATGGCAAATATTCAGGATCTGTGGACACAGATTTCATGCTGCTTGAGGGAGGAGATATAAAAATGATACTTTCCTTTAGAGAATTATAATGTGAATGAGAGAGAAGAAAAATCCCTTTGTGGTCCATTTGTGCATTACCAGGCAACCTTTTTCTATGCTTCAAGATCCTTCATGTTCAGATGCATCATTCTTTTATAATAGATTGCGTGAAATGCCAAATACAATTGTGAACAATTCCTATTACTTCTAAAGTGATTATAAAATAAGATAGGCACAATGGGAAAAAAATGTGTGAGTTTGTTTTCTAGCCCTATATTACAGTTTAAAGAAAGTTTTTAGCAGGGATGATTGAACAGGTATTTCCTAACATTGCTTTGTTGTCAAGGGTTTTTTTTGACCATTGATCTGTAACAAGGCTCAACAGTAGCAGGTTTTTTCTGCAAAGTAGATGTGTGATACAAACTTGTGACTTTGTGTGATTTGCCTGCTTGATAAGGTGAAGAAATCAGTAACCAGTCTGCTACTGAAAGCTATTTTCATCATAAAGAATGACAAAAGCAATGAATTTTCAAAATTATTATCAAAAATCCTGACATTTGTTTTCCAAGGAAAACTATTTAGAGGGCAACAGCAATGCTTTCCTAGTTTATTAAGAAAACACTTTTACAAATATATGATATAGCCTCCTTAAACTACATCTACCCTTTTATTAATCAAAGTAGTAGTACAGGAGGAAAAAATTAACACTCAGGAATGACATGACGTACACAGTTGTAGATGCAAGTGGATTAGTTTCAGAGCTCACCCCATTTAAAGCAGGACTGGGTGGCACACTGAGGTCCTTTTCTACTGAATTATCATATGATCCTAGAAATCACAGCTCAAAATCATGCTTCCAATGCACATGCATAAATTCCCAATGTAAAATTTGAAAGCCTAGTGTTACCAGAGCCTTCACACTAGAGCAGCAAAGTATACTCCATCCTGGAGTGAGACACTCCTGGTGGCAGTGGGAAATTAATTTAGGTGCATTACCACACTTGAAATACTTAGTAATTGCCTGCCTTCTTCACTAGGTGTTTTCAAAGGCCTGACCTTAGGAGTGAATTTCCTGGGTTCACATACCAATCTCCCTGTTTCCATTTAGGAATCCAAGCAGAGTCTGGACAGACATCCACACTGCTGCATGTACCACCACACTTAAATTTGTCATTTTTGAGGCTGGTATCACTGCCTCGTTCCCATGCCCAGGGGTAGTAGAAGGTCCCTTAAAGAGTTGATTCAAAGCATCTAATTAAGGGTCTTTTCTCAATCTCTCCCTAACAGAAAATATCTTAATGCAGAAAGGCTACAGCTATCAGCCTAACGTCAGTACTATAATTAGGAATCTACTATGGCCCATACAAACAGTTCTACTCCCTCCAGTCATAATCCCTCCCCTCCTCCTCTCTGCTCCCAAAGAAGAGGGCACTGCCAGACTTTTGGTGCAGACCAGTGCTAATCACATAAATCTGATGACTATGGGGTACTCCTGGAATCTTTGCACCAGGAGCTGACTTGGTGCACAATATGATATACATAGACCAAAGCAAAGTCCCCAGAATGCAGATGATGTGGGTGTTGGGTTCCCAACACTATTTTCTTCCCAACACTATTTTAGTTTTATCTCAACATCTCCCGCTGGGATGGGCAACTTGCTAGCATGGACATCATCAGAATGCACTTCCCTGTTGTCCTAATACAGCTCCCTCTGTCACTTCCCTGGAAGCAGACAAAGATGAAGTGCTTTCCCAGAGTTTCTGCATGAAGTGCTGAAGACTGAATCTGTTATCCCTCATAAAACTGAACAAATATAATTGCAAACATTGTGCTCCCTACAACCATACTTGCCCTGCCTTTCAATGAATCCAACAAGCAGTGTTATCTCATGCTAAATGCAAATGACAACTCAGTTAACAACCAATAGTGATACATAGCATAAAAATGAACTAGTTCTCTACTATATGAAGTAGACAGAGGATGCCAGACAGAAGCAAAGCTTTCTGTCCCCAAAGCAAGGTACAGTGTTACTTATTGAATTCATTAAAACTTGTGGCAAGACATCATATGTAGAAACAGCAAACATATGAGAATTTAGATAACAAGAAATTAACTACATTTACTCCTTGCCAATACAGCATCCACACAGAAGTGGCAGCTGCACTAATAATTGCTTTCTTTGATAGCTTTAAGGTGGTGACCCTATGGACAAGAGTAAATAAAAGATATCACAAGCAGGTCATCTAGGCCAAACACACTCAGAGCTCTTCTGTTCATGACAAATACTTGTTAGATTTAAGTTTCCTTTTTATGAAGAGAAGAAGAGACCATCAAGGACATGTAGTCTCTAAACATGTGAAAGTAAGCCAGCCTTGTTATTGATAGGGTTTCAAACCCTCATTCAAAAGCCTTCAGTAGTCAAGGTAAGAGCAAAGGAACAAGCAGACGGACTGGAATAGGTTCACTGAGCAGTCAGGTAACTGCTCCCAGCACAATCAACAGAGAGATGTGAGAGTTAAAAGCTTGAAAGAAGGAATGGATCTCATACAGAAATAATTCCTGGGGACTACCACAGTCTCCTGCAGGTCTCTGTCATCCTGAATTTGTAGAAATTTATAATAGAAATACTAAAATCAGCCTGAATGGAGATGATTTAATGTGGCAACACTAGACAAAAAAAAAGGTGGAAAGGGCACGTGTCTTTGGCACCTAGACTAGCAGGTCATTAAATTTTTTGCCAGATCTGTGGGCAGCTTCTCAGTTCTGAAAAACAAGGGAGAACAAAAAAAAGGGGAACAGAATAGAACTGGAGCCTCAAAGCAGAGAGAAGAAGAGTTAAATGAGAGAATAAATCTCATTTATGTCAGAAGTGGGATACAAAGGCAGAAGAGAGGAACGAGAGTAATTGTTGAAAACCCCTAAAAGTGGGTACACGAAAAACCAGAACATTACCGCAACTTTAAAACACCAAAAGGTGTAAAGACAAAGGTACTCCAGGCTGTACATCTTGGCTTGTGTGTTATGGAATCAGTAATCTGGAAGCAATGGCCAGGCTGCGTGGTCAGGCTCAGGGCATTGGAGTGTGTGGGTGTGAGAGTACAGTGCAGACAGACTAGTTCTACTGTAAAATAAAATAGTATCTCGCCCTGAGCTCTGCTGCATTGTTGCTGCAAGGCTGCAATAGTATACCACCTTAATTAACTGAAAAGGGAACAAAGAGACCCAAATTTGGCACAGGGATTTTAAAGCTAAGTTTTCTTCAGGTTCCTGTGTCCCACAGAAAGTAGCAACCAAAGGATGGAAGGAAACAGCTGTTGTCAAAGCCAAAGCCAAATCAGGAATTTCTTCACTCCTAGCAGACACATACTGCAAAATTAAAAGGCTGATTAATGAAGATGACATTACTATAGGCAGCCCTTACAACTCCTACATAATTCAATGGGTAAGTTGGGGTACAGGGGTTGATAGCTTAAACACACACTGACATGGAGAGTCCTGAAGTGATAGTGGAATGAGGCATTTATAAATGATGGAAACAAACCTTTTCAACAGAGCAGCCCTTCACTGGAGGAGAAAATGCAGACAGTGATACACTGGTGTTAAAGGGGAAAGGAACCAGAAGAGACTTATCTCAGTAGCTGAGGAGGCTTTAGACCATCAGCAGGGGTTCAGACAGCCAGAGCCTCCAGGGCCGAGGGCGAGCACTCAGTGCTCAGGGACCTACAGATGCTGGCATTCGGATTTTGAAGCTTCCCCTGCACAATTGGCCTCTGTCAGGGACAAAGAAGGCTATGGACCAGAGGTGTTTCTGGCTTCCACTGCTCTGCTCAGCTCCAGAATGCCTTGTTTTTAATGCAGTTTTCCTTGCGTATTCATTTTTTTCACATTTAACCTTAATAGAGATTTGTTTTGACTATTGGGAGAAGGGGAGTAAGCTCAAGCAGATGCATGGGGATTAACTGAAGCTTCAATATGCTTGGTTATATATGGGTATGTTACAAAAAGCGAAAAAGAAGGAAATTGAAAAAAATGCAATATAGTGAATGCTTTAGTCTTAGGCCATATGTCCTTAACAACAATCTTTTGCAAAAGTTATGGGAGCAGTCTGGGCATAAGAGTTGTAAACTATTGAATCTGATAGTGAAACAAATGAAACCTAGAAATGGAATAAGTACATACATTTTTAATATTTGTCTGCAATCTTTTTGTACTTGTAATTCACCAGTAATTCCCTCTTTTGTTTTTAAAAGTGTATTTAAATTTTCAACAAAGAACACCTGTAATATGATTCTGAGATGTTTCATTGGTCCTAGGAATTCTTAGATGGCTGATATAAACTATGTGGTCGAAAAGCGTCTGATAATGATTCAAAAGCATAAACAAGGCAAAAGAGTTTGGTTTTGGTGCTTTGTGTGTGTGTCTGTTTATTTATTTAGGTGTCTTCTTACAAAACTCACCTTTTCAGTACTCTCTTTTTCTACAGGTTTTCCCTTATTTGAGCCAATGTCATCCAGAGCCCCTTATTCACTTTGCAGCATTTCCCTGTGTGAATGTGTTTTTACAAAGCTTCCAGGGTTCCACACCTTTTCAACTGCTCATTTGGGGGAAATAAAAGCCCTAGCTATTTAAACAATAGCAAAAGCCACAGACTTAAATTTATGTGAGAGAGGTGTGACAAATAAACAAGCAAAACTCCTCTTATGAGTGCCCAGGAAAAGGTGTAATGAAATTCCACAGAAATAAATGGAATTACTCCACATACAGACTCCTTCAGGAGGCCACTACGTGATCCCCAAATGGTTAGACTAACCCCTGGTTATTCTGGGAACATGCCACCCTGGTATAAGGTCATAATAATGGTGACTTCAGGAAATCTGTAGCCATTTTTATAGCATGGACTTTTCCTCCCAACACGTGGCTGATTGATAGCACCCAGTGGCAGCAGCAGGGCCTGAGCCTGTGGACCGCACACACAGCTCCCACTCCATATTGAGCCAGGACCTTGTCCTCAGTCCCCAGTTGCTCCCTGAACATGGCAGAGCTGTGCTTCAGCTCACAGTCCTTGTTTACTACTCTCTGCCACCTGTCACCTGAATTCATCATGCTCGCCCAGGTAGGTTGGCCAGTCAGCACACTGACAAAAAATGTCCACTTCTCAGCTGTGTACTGTATGCAAAGTATAAACTATCCAAGGCTCCCATGGGAAAAAACCCAAGGAGCCCCATGCCACATAATGGAACCAGAAAGAGGAAATTATAGCATAAAATATTTATTTTGCCTGGACTGAGTGAGACATAGAGAGTAAATTGAGAATGTAGCTGGTGAAAAGTGATTTTAAATTAAATGTATAAATGAATTACATTTTAAAACATAATGTTGAAGGTGTTGAGTAATGAGACATAGAACTGCAGACACATCACTTAAGTTTACTTATCTATAAGTTAGGTGGCCACTTAAAGATGGTGGTGTGGTTTCCTCTCCTATACTGCACAAAGAGGCTGCTGCCTCAAGGGGTAAATTTCTTCTGTTTCATTTGTATCTCCTGTCTCAGCCCATGCTGCCCTATGCCCCAGAGGCATAGCTCCTTTTCACTTTCTGAAGGGCTAGCCCAGAAGAATCCCATGCAGATCTCTGAGAGTCATGCTTGTCTCTAAAACAAGATGAGTCTTACCCTCCTACGCACTACTACGGACTCAAAAGTTGTTGCCTGTCATCTTCACAATTTTTTAGAAGTAGCTGTAAGAGAGTTTTATTCTGGTAAGGATGTGCATAACTGTGGCCCGTACTCTACCGACAATAACAACCCACAGCTTGAAAACAAACCCTTTCAGCTCTTATAATAGGTATAAAAATACCCATTGCCTTCTACTGGACTGAATAAGAGTACTCATGCACATATCAGTCTCTACACTTCTAACTGCTTCTGCATTATTCATACACAGCTTACTATCTGTACATGGACATATTAAAAAAATTATTGCATTTGCATACCTTTGCATTTAAGTGTCTCTGAATGTGAGAAATATAAAGACAGCCTGCACAGTATGGACTAATAACTTATAACTTGAGGATATCAAAAATAGGGCAATTTTTCTTGTATTTTTAAATAACAGCTGTTTCACTGTCTGTGTGGCTTTATCTACCAACCAGATTGTACTGTCAGATATCACTGAAAGGATATCAGCTTTACTTATGCCGTCTTTTGCTACAGCTACGGTTTACGATAAGGAAAATATTAAGGTGTGTGGCTCATTTAATCAGCAATTTTGCAAGTGTTTTACTTATGTCAACAAAGAACAAATTGTTTTTAGCATCTGGTATCTAGAATGCAGTGTGCAGCATAAATTATTCAAATCAAAGCAACATAAATCTTTGTACAGCAAAGGCGAAGCCTCAGAATTCATTGCTGTGTGTTACAGCTTAGGACAGGACAATGACCTCTAATCAAAACTCCTCAGTACAGTCCCTACACTTAAGATTCCAACTTGCCACTAAGGACCTGATTATCTATAAATTTATGGGAAGCTGCAATAACTGGTGTTTGCCTCCTGATAATGTTTTCTGACACACATCAGGAGATTCAGCTGATCTGTGTTAGAGATTATTGTACAGAATCTGCAGTTTATATGGGCAATGAGTAGACAGAAGGTCCATTTGAGACCTTTAGCTATAGACAAGCACATAAGGAAAACCGTTTCCATAGAAACATGCCCCACAGCTGTAGTTAGTATAGGAAAAATAGTTTTATGATTATTTCAATGAAGTTCTACCTTTTGTTTTCAGTGCAAGATGTATACAATGGGCTGTTTCATAGTGTGATCTCACTGTAGCTAGGGTCTTACATGAGAAATTCACCCTAAAGAGAGGGACACTACCGTTCCCTTATGTGTTCCTTAGAGTTTTATTAGATTGTGTGGACATTGTCCACCGAAGAATGATTTTTATATCAAACAGTATTGCTTTTCAGAATGTATCTCTGTGCAATAAATGCTTACTTTTACATAACTCAAAAAAAAAAAAAAAAAGAAGCAAATAAAATTTTCAGATTAAAAAAAAAGGATCAGATAAGTGTCCAACAAATACAGGGGAGGGATGTCCAATAACTCTAGGGAGGAATGAGTCAGGCTGAAAGAGAGCTATAAGAAAACAGAGGATGGGCATGAGTAATTTGCTAACAGGTTTGGCAACATCTTCTTTCCATTTGGGTAATTTCTGATTTAGATGGAAAATTTCCAAACAGTCCCCTAGAAATGACAAGGTTGGTGCATCTCCAAACTAGTTAATCCAGGACACTTTTAAGAGGGCTCTTGGTTCTGTTCTTTGCTTGTTTGCAAAAGCACAAAGCAGAATCCATCTTGTGGTGGTAAGCAGACAGACCTGCACACCTAGTGGAGATTTTTCTCCCTTTCACTTCAAAAGTGTCAACAAGGCCGCAAATTTCTCCTTACCGCCTGGCAGAAGAATGGGTTTTATTAACAGCTTATGTGTACGTATGCAAAGTACAGAGTGATGTGATGCTTGGATATTTTCTTAATGAGTTTGAAATTAGCAGAATTGCATCAAGTCACATGGTGGGTTGGGAAGTGCATGACTAGGAGCTGGATTTTGTGCATACAGTGAACGAGCCCAGTTAAGCAAGAATTCAGCCCTGAACGTGTTGAAATCTGTCATGTGCCATGTCAGCTGTGGCACAGGTTTGGTGTGCTTATTGTAATGAGTGGTTATTTTTTTTATTCTGTCGGTTCCAAACGGGATTGAAATCACATCCTCCTGGACAAATTTTTTTTGTGGACCTCATATCCAAGCAAAACAAGGGCAAGTTGAACAGATCTGCCTTAATGTCTTTGAATGGCACATTTTCCAGAAACCACGTTCTGTACAGTGAAGGAAGACAGAGCCAGATTAAAGGTATTTAGATGATAGATGTAATAACTTGCAGAGCAGGAGGAGACGTTCTTAAGTTAGATATTATCCCACATACTGCATAAAGGAGCTGTGTTTCAGGTGCTCCATCTGCCCACCAATGGTCTCTGTATGATCCAAAGTATTAAAGTTACAGGCTTAAGTTAGTGCTTAAAAGCAGATGTTGTCCATACACCTAAATGACTCAGTCCTGCTTTAGAAGTGATGTCCGACAATCCACCAGCTCCATAAAACTTATGTTTATAAATCCCAGGTAACTGATGTAAAAGCTGCTTTGTGGAACCCTTTCCATTCCTGCCATTTTAGGCAAGTAACTTCCAAATCTTCGTCCATTAACACAAAGAAGAGGCGAGAAATAGCTTTGTGTTTGCCGATTGTACAAGGTCCCGCAATGGCACTACAGAAAAAGGAAAAAAGAAATAATTGTGTAACATTTTGTGCACTATTTTAGCAATAATGTAGTAAAATCATACCAGTATGAACTGGTTTGTCTGCAGAAGATTTGAAAAAGTACTTTAATAAAAATAACCTAATAAACCACAATTCACATATACCAGACAAAAAAAAAAAAAAAATCTACTCCCACATGCCTCCAAAGCACTTCCAAAGAAAAAATTCTTTCCAAAACAGGAATAACTAGCTTAGTAATTTACTTTTTAAGTTTGCAATATGAACCATCTTGGCTTCCCAACAACTCCAACAAGGCTTCAAGAAGATTTTGCTCATAGCATTTAATTTGTTAATAGGATTTGCATGCACCCTTCCAAAGAAGTATCAAGATGTATCATTGTTCATGATGTCCAGACAAGGAGAAGAATATTTGTGTCATACAAAATCTATCCATGTTCTCCCCACTGAGAAATAATTACATGTTCAAAACTTATAGAGGTGGAAGAGTCAGCTCAGATTCCACATAAGTCTGTAGGATTAATCTCCATGTCAATTCTAATGGTACAAAAGATCTGAGTGTAATTTCCTCTTCTGCCTTGTGGTATACCAGATTGCAGGAGATTGCATGTATTATTTTAAGGTTCTCCAGAGAAAATTTCTCTGGGCTTCCCTACAAGGACTTTCAACCACAGTACAGCTTTAAAGGGGGAAAAGTATCGGAAGAAACAGAAACCAAGAACTTAAGGAATATAGGAAGCAAGTTTCAGAGCAGGCAGAGGTGATAAAAGGGAGCAAATTCATGACAGTATCTGAAAATGACACAGAAAATCTTGGACTGATTAAAGGAAAAAGCCAAATTACCACTGACTATTCCAGGAGAAAAAAAATTGTGCTGCAAAGGAGAACTGTCAATAAAATCAGGAGTTTGAGTTATATTAGCAAGCAGACTTGCCACATTTTCCTATGAACTTGAGTGCCACAAGCTGATACTGGTAGGTGCACAGAGGAAGAGAGCTGCAGTGAAAAGGGTCAATGTAAACAACTATTGCTGGTGGTAGACTCACCAAATACAAAAAAAATTTGATAAAAGTTGAAAACAGAAATAGTTTTAACTTGGACATTCTGAGTGCAGGCAAGGCACACTCTTGTCCTCGCTGTAACCTGACAGGACTGCAGGAGCTGCAGGGTAATGTTTCAGAGAGACCCGCGCTGCTCAGGAGCCTCAG
The DNA here is from genome assembly GCA_013401135.1 of Cettia cetti. Taxonomy (NCBI): domain Eukaryota; kingdom Metazoa; phylum Chordata; class Aves; order Passeriformes; family Sylviidae; genus Cettia; species Cettia cetti. Next base: position 40,571 of record VZUI01055505.1, on the reverse strand, counting down.
CCAGTGGTCTGGGCACGGCTGAACCTTTTTTGCAATGCAGAAGAGCCAGACCCACAGCTCCAGCCTCTCCAGCATAAAAAACTGCTCTGTCACAACAGAGATATCTTTGGCTGCTTGTTTTGCATATGGTTCATGGGGGGACATTTTGCCTTCTTTGTTTTCAGGAAAAACATGAAGGGTTTTTCCCCCCTATATATTACAAAAGCAAAAGAAAAGAAGAAGGAGCTCTGTAAATTGAATCAAAAAGCAAAGAGTACTTCTTAAGCTTCTGAAATTAGTTGAAGCATTTGGGCAAACTAACACAGCTAGAGGCTTCTTAGGCACAGCAAAAAAAAGGACTTTACCTCCATCAAGCACATTTGACAGGCCCCCACCATGGGGGATGATGGGAAACGGCCAACAAGTTCCATGGTTCTTCACCAAGCCTTTCCCTTGCTTTGTATTTTGACTCTGTTGCAAGGGTCCATTTTAACATGCTGGTTTTACTGTTTCGTTTCAGTTTTTTTGTTTGGACTGCTCTCCAGTGCCTGACTGCTGAAGAGAGAGAGACTTAAGAAAGGCAAATCCATTTTGCATCAATAACAAAACATCACATTTCCAAAAGAAGAAAAACAACTGCCTGTTAAAAACAAGGCTGTACTTGTTTATCTGTTGGTTCATACGGAACAGTTATTAAGCCAAAGGAGTCCTGGTGATCATATTTTGCCAGCACAGAGAGAACAAAGAATTATTAAACATAATATAAACTGATGACATATGTTACCAGTATTAAAATTGATGCACATTCCTGTGTAGCTTAGGGGGAGCCAGAAGCTGGATTTTGTCCTTAACAAAGTCAGAAAATAAAAGCAAACCATTTCAGTCTTATAATAGGGAGGTATTTCTTTCTGTCTACTTGGAGAGGAGAGGTTGGGGTAAGCAAGGTTTGATTTGGATAAAATTCAGACAATCCACCTCCCCCTGCCAAGTAGATCCATTTTGACACAGGTGCTTCTGTGAATATTTTCCCCACTGAAATGTTATGAGCTAAAGCCAGGAGCAACCAGATGTTGTCAAAAAGTAGCGGGATCAGACCTACCATTTTCAGACACAGAACCACATTTCATAAAACATTTTAATATCAAGTATAAAAATCTTTCAACAGTGATGTCATTTAGATGTTGCAGCCAGAAATTAGGATCTTTTCTGTCCCAGTTATAAGAAAAAGAAAATGCACAAAAAGCCACCCTTGCTTTGGAAAGCTCTCCCACCTAGCCTTTGACTTCTGTATCATCACAAGCCATTCGAAACTGTTCACTGAGGTCTTTCCTCGTGTTGCCCCTTAACCCACACTCACCTGGTCTTTTGCTTGGTCTGGGAATCTTCAAATGAGCCCAGGTTTGCAGTTTCACTCTACTCCTGACCTGACGGTTCCCACAAAGCAAAGGAACTTGTTTGTAATGCTCACACATTATGCAGGGATGGTGCCCTGTCAACACATACAGCATTATGGACTGAAAAATCCAAATACAGTTTGCAAAGCCATTGGAGGTTTTCCACAGAGTACTTGCTAGGGCCTCTCCTAATTGAATTTTCCAAAATTCACATGAACTCAGGTTTAATCCAATCAATTCTGCATCACAGGTCTTTCAACATTGACAAAATATTTTTTTCTAATTGCGAGTCTCTTATGGAACCAAATGAATCAGAAAGGGATTTAAATGAAAACCAGTCCAGATTGTTCTACACTTTAACCTTACATCTGTGCTTAATTAGGATGCTCAATTTCCCTAAACTCAAGTCATAAAATGGAAGTAATCTGTGGCCTGTTTGTCAGTCATTATAGGGCAGCAGACCTGCAAATCAGGGCAGGCTCAAATGCACAAGATCCTGTTCAATGTGGCCATTGAAGGAAACAGGGGAGATGTTATTGTGCAGCAGGCTGGAAAGAAGTCGAGAAAAAAGTTTTCTGAAAAAGACACGTATGAATTACCTGTGTGCTGAGAATGCAGCTGAATCTTGAAAGACAGGAGCAAATGAATGTGCAAAACATGTGTGATTATTTAAGCTCCCCCATTCTGGCCACATCAGGCTCTTGTGGAAGGCCTGATAATAGCTGGTGCTGGACAATATCTTCAGCCACAAAAAAGGCATCGGCCTCCTCTTCTAAACTCTTCTTTTTAGTCCCAGAACCTTTGGCTGGTATAACCTTTGAGGGTGTAATTTTGAGACATTACCAAGTCATCAGCGGCTGCACCAGTGCCCGAGCCCTGCTCTCTGGTCCTGGTCCTGCACACCATGCAGGCCACCCACCTTTCCCTCCTTCTGCAGTCATGTGAGGGTCTGTCCCATAGAGCTGAGCAAGTAAAACTCCCCATAACCCTTGTTCCAAGGGATTTTCTAAGGACCAGGATTATTTCCCTGGCTCAGTCTTGCAGTCCAGTCCCACATACTGAAACACCAGCTGAGACTGCAGCATCTCCTGGAAAGGTTTTGTCACCAGTGGTCTTGCTGCATAGAGCAATGTCCTTGAACACCTTGGCTCCTTGCAGGCAGCAAAAGTAGCTGCAATTAACCCTTATCCTTAAAACTGGGAGAAAGGCTTGTCATCTAGAGTTGCTAAAGATGCACTATCCAGGGCTGTGGCAAATCACTGGAGGAACAATAAAACCTTACCCCACACACCAAGGTCTGTCATCATTCATTTCAAACATGCACTTCAGAGTGTTGCTGTTATGTTGTTTTTTGACATGTTGAGATCTGCATGAGAAATCCCTGTGGACATGCTGTAAATCCATATCTACAGCAGTAAGTTTTCATTGCATCAGTGTTATTAAATATATATATGCACTTATATATATATTATTTGGCGATACTGAATGAACAATTGGCCTTTAACTCCTCCTAGACTATTAGGTCGTACTATAGGTCAGTGAAAAAGTAATTTTCCCTAGATTTGTAATAAGGTCTGGGATTTGACCTATGACCCCAATGTCACAAGGTATTCATTATCTCCACACAGATGATATACAGGCAAAGAAACATATATTTTTTATAGAACTGGAAGAATTATATTTGATGGATACATTTTATTAGATGGATTTTATTACCTGGAGAAACTTAATTAGCTGACCTCATTAATTTTGAAAATGTAACTTATTTACATTGAGTTATTCTTATTGTGGCCATTAGCATTCAAAACGTATAAATTGGAGCTCAGGGCAGAGTTGAGTTTTTTTGGTTCAGTGGCCAAATGAAAAAAATAACATGGACAAAGAAAAAATCTCCTAACAAGAACAGAAAGATTATTTGTGTAAATACAGAATGCTTAATTTAACATAATAATAAACTTTTCTTTTCCTTGGTTTGGTTTTTAAGTTAATATTTTTTCTTTTATTTAAAGAAAATACTAGCTAACATTCAAAATGTCATTTCCTTATGAAAAGCTGAAACGTTTTGCTTCCAAAGCAAGAGACACTAGCACCTTTGGGGTGTAGAGGTTGTTTGCTTTATCTTATTTAATAAATAGTTTCGATCTCCTGCCTGTGGACTCAGGAAACTATTTCACTAGTCCATGAAAAACTTCCACCCACACTGAATACACCTATTTGCAGAAAAATAGTAATGATATGTAGTAAGCAGAATGTAAAAGGCTAAAGGCATAATAGAAATTCATCTGCATAAAATATACCCACACAAAAACAGACAGGTTGCAGGATTTTTTGAGACCTAAAGCCTGAGTCTGTGGACCACTTGTTCGTATAGCATTGGCTCTCAGCTGATTCCCAGGTGCAATTTTGCTACAGCCACAAAAAATCCACCCTCTGTTTGGCAGATGCCTCTGCCTCTCTCCTTACCATGAAAGCGGAGGGGAAGACCATTAGCAGATTATGAAGTTCATTTTCTGATCTTAGGCTTCTTAATTGGGTGTCAGGGTTGAGCTATGATTGGAGAGAGATAAAACTCCACCTGAGACCAAGCCACCACGCATGGCACTGAAAGAGTTGGAGGGGGCTGGAGAGGGTGAACAGCATGCTGGGATCCCTGCTGCTGCCCCCAGTGCAGGGGGAATCAGGCAATGTGCCCAGGCCAGGTGTCTTACATGCATGCATGTGGTTAGAGTCACTTGAGGTGAATCCCACCCACCTGCATCCTGGAGAGTCACCAGTGATCGCAATAGCACAGAGGTCAATATCCAGGATGAAGCTCCCCTGAGCTCAACTGTCCTAGTTCCTGTCCCCAGAGCTGCTGTGAGCAGCAAAGTGGGAGACCCTCAGCAGAGGGAAAGCTCCCAGGTGTGTACAAGGTCTGATTTGCTATATTAGGAAAAAAGGGACATAGGACAACAATATTCCTGCTGTCTTCTGCTGCAGAGCACCTCCTCTGAGAGCTTCTCTAGACAACTGTAATTAAGAACAGGCATTAGTGGCCACTGGCTTGGCTGAGAGCTGGCAGTAATATGGCAGCACAGCATGAATAACCAGCCTTCTGATGCTGAGAATCCAGCCCCTAGAGTAAGGTCCACTACTCTATTGTCAGGATCATAAAGCAATATTTATTTTGAGACTGAACTTCTTGTGTGTCCATCCCCTGAATTTCTGTTAAAAGTCTAAACCTGCTTGGGGATAAAAATCCATTACGAGTGAGAAGCAATTTACAGTAGAGAACTGACCTATAAAACCAACGCATTTCCATTGCACTAATCCAAAACATATTTCAGGTCTGCAGTCTGAAAAAAGTCTTGTTAAAATGACCAGGCTGTTAAAATTATGGGTTTAGTGCGGCAAGCCTGTATATTTTAACTGAATTTTCCTGTTTTGGGCTGTAGTCCTAGGAAATTTTCTAATACAGTGACCTCACTCCTCAAAAAACAGTGGGAGGTTTAAAAGTAAGGAACACCCCTGGGACTTCAGCGTGAGCAGCTTATAAGTCTCTCTGCCTTTCAGATTTCTCCCATTCCTGCTCATTTTCTGCATTGTCTCTCATACTGTCCTTTACACCTGGAATATTTTGGCCTCTTTTTATCTGCCATGTATTTTCTCTTCTCCATTTCAAATTCCTCCCTAACTTACTAATTCACTTCCTTGTGACTTCTTGGATCTGGGGCCCCATTTTCCCACACTGAGGCTCACTCACTCAGGGGGAGAAAGCCAGACAGACAGTGCATGTGGTCTGCAGTTGCTTCTCAAAGTTCAGGATACGTGCACACATGCACAGTGACTTGGAAGACAACTACCAGCACTCAGGACAGGAGCATTTAATGTTATCCCAGATTATTAAACTCATTTTTTCAGCAGGAGTCCACAGCACTTGAACCAGGATCCTCCTGTAGTTGTGTAGAAGTCAGAGGTTCAGAGAAGGGAAGAGCAGCATCCAACTTTTTAGGAAATTCAACTTCAGTTCTTGAGGGCTCCAGGTCCTGTTCCAGAGCCCACTGAACTCTGTGGGAGGAATTCAGTGGGCTTTTGGGCACTATGGTGGAAGGGTTGCATCTCAGCACAGAATCACAGAATCACCCAGAAACAATAAACTCCTGTCATGCAAAAGATTTCTTCCCCGATGAAGTATTTCAGTGGAAAACATCTCCATGATCTGGAGAGGTTCTCAGTGACCACTGGGAAACACCTGTGTGTTTGTGCCTTTTTTATTCAACCAGTATAGAAATGCAACTTCAACTTAAGTCCACTCCCCTTATTAACTATGTTGAAAGAATGAGAACTGGAGTAAAAATAAAGCTAACAAATCTTTCCTTTTTTCTTCTTCCTATCCTCTTACTTCCAGATGTTGCAGTCATCAGTACTTTAGACATTATAAAAGGGGATAAACGTGAAAGATTTTATAATAAATCATGAATGTGACAGAATACTTCATAGCAATCTATTTTATTAGCATACAGATTATAGCACAAGGGTAAGATTCAGTAAAGAGGCAAAGTCACCTATGTCAGCCTTGTCTGTGTCCACTATCACTAATTCACTCTTCTACCACTTAAGTGGTAGTAGTTAATTCACACTAACCACTCTGCAATGAGCAAACATTTTTCTTATTCAACATTTTGCTCCCAGGGTGTCTGGAGAGATCCTCCCTATTTTCCCTGATGTGACTTGGAAACATTATCTCTGGGCAATGCTGGGTTTTCCTAACACCATCTCTACCTATTTCTACATTCCTCTGTTCTATCACATCCCTGCTTCCACCTCCTGTGTGGTGCCTCTTTGCATTGGAGGTCCACCACAAGCACCCTGCTTGCTCAAAGGAGCCTTCTGATGTCTGCCTGTCTTAGTAAGTACCAGAATAAATTGTTCTTTTGCTTGGAGAATGCTTGAAAGCATGTGTCCTTGAAAGCATGTCAGCTTTTCTGAACTCCTCTGCCTTTCAGAGCTGCGTCCACTGGGATCCCACTTACCAGTTTTCTAAATAAGCTGAAATCTGCTCTCCTAATTTCAGCATCTGTACTCAGTTACTCTCCTTCCTCACTCTCTGCAGGACCTCCCACCCCACCAGTTGCTGGTTCCATCCCCAACCCCTTCTCTCTTGTCACTGAAGAGCAGAGATTGGTCCCCCTTGTGCTTATTTCAAGAATTTATCCCTGATGCCCTCCAGAAACCTCCTGTACTTCTGGCGTTACACAATTACTTCCCCTCCAGTAGATGTCAGGAAGGTTAAACTCCTCTATGAGAAGCAGGGTCTGCTCTTCAGGGCTCTCCCCCAAGCCACAGGCTGTTCACTATCCACCATCCCTCCCACTGATGAGATCCTTATATCCAGACTGATCCTTCACAGTGACAGCAAGCCCTTTACATCCTCATCTTCCTGCCAGTTGCTCCTGGAGACCCAGTACCAGCCCACGGCAGCCATCCCTGGTGTACAGGCTGACCAACACTTCTCAGTTATTCCAACAACATTGCAGTTAAGTGGGGAAAAAAAGGGGTCTTCTAGTTTTCAATCTTGTTGCAGCACCTTTGGTTCATTTTTAGGTCTGTATCTGTAGACAGGGACTCAGGAAACAGAAGTTCCTGCGTGCTTTGGCTACGACTTGAGGTCCCAGCCCCAAATGCAGCTCTTGTGGCCAACAACTGCCCTCTGCCTTGAAGAAAGCACAGACCACCAAGCACTGGCAGAAGCAGGGTTAGTTCATGGACAGTGGCACTCTGCAGCGGTCAGTAGCTGTTCCCCTTGCATCTTCCCCACAGTTCCTTCATGGCTTTGCTCCTCTCAAGGGGGATAAGGTTGGCACCAAGATGTGTAGAGCTAGGGAGGTCCAGGAATGTCCAGAGGCAGTTGGGGAGGTCGTTTGCTGTATGATGAGACTCTGGGGCTGAATAATTCCAAGCTGATCATTCTGCTGGAGTCAGCAGAGACTTTATGAAGAAGCACAGGCTGCCCTATCAAACCACAGTTTTCTCCACACTCCAAAGCATGCAGTATGCCTTTCTAGCAAAGAGCTCTGAACATCTAACCCCCTCAAATGGCTAACAAATGTGTTTGATTATGTGGCAAAGCAGATTTTCAGATGTTAACAAAGCCTCGTTAATCAGGAGAGCAGAGGTCTATCTACAGAGATACACCATGTACAAGGAGAAATTTCAGCACCTCATTAGAAAAATAAATTCGCGTCTTCTCTGAGCTTGTGGCATGGGCAAACATATCCTCATATGTTATAAAGACTTGGTGAGATGAGCATCATAACTTTACCATGATTTCACCACAGGAGAGTAAAATGTCCATTCCAAACTGACACAAATCAAAATTTTATGCTACCCTAGGGCATGTTCTGCCTCCCCTTTTTCTTGTGATGATCTCCATCAACCATCAGTTCATATAATTTAACATAACACAAAATAGAGACCTCTTGACACAGATCACCTCCTGTACCCAAGGAAGGACATTCTAATTTATACCAGATTGCTTCAGACTACAAGTAACGCCATGTCAGCAGAGAGCTAGCCAAGCACAGGTGTGCCTCACACTATCCAAAAATGCCTTTTCCTATTCTCCTTCTTTCCACCAAAGTGGCAGAAGATGTGGGAGGCAGCTGGTAGTACCTCTCTGCACCAACTGAAAATGATGCCAAACCCCACTTAAAGCACTCAAGGTTCACATCCAAGATGTTCTGTACAAAGGTGAAAGGAAAAAATATCTGATATTTTACTTTAAGGGAGAGTCACACATCAGCAGAGAAAAAAAAAAAAAAAAAGAGAAAACTTCAGAACAAATGTGTAAGAATGTTTAATGTATTGCCAGAATGCCAACAAAAAATAAGCAAATTCCAAGGAACCTAGAGAAAATGATCCCTTTGAGTGAAACATTAATAAAAGTCTGCAGTGATATAGGAATGATCTCATGCTCATGGTTATTTCCCATTTGCAACTTTTTTCTTGGTATAGTTTTGTGGGGATATTTTAACTCCCACATGTTGTAAAGTTAATTACACAATCACTTGTGCATTACCAAATAAAAGCATAAATAATACTGCATACATGAGTCACTACAGTGCAGCACAGAATGAAGGAAAATGATTGTCAGAAAAAGGCAATTTATACATCGTTTCAGCACTGAAATTCTTAAGTATTCTTCAGGCAGATCCTGCTTTTTGCAAGGGAGAAATTTTCAGGTCAATTTGGAAATTGCTGGGAGCCTCCTCTGTGCACAATCTGGAAGAGCAGCAGAACCCCAGCTGGAATGTAATGCTTGCCAGTGAAGGGCAGTATAAATGCAAACACATCTAGAGGACAGTCTTTTGCAGCTCAGTGCATCATAAACCCTCTGCTCATTGGGCAAGGTAAGATGTTAGAAGCTGTGTCTTTTAAGGACCAATTGTTTTGGGAAGCACATACACTTGAGTACCACTGGCATCCATGAAATGCATAACTGTGCCACCAGCCTCGTGCTGGAGATGTATCAAGTGACTCAGCATGACTTCAAATTTCCAGGATTTGCATATATAAAAAGTGTGTGCAAAGGTTCACAGTAATGTGGGGAAAGTGTAGTTGTTCCTCCCCTTTTATAACAAAGTGATGCATTAAAAGTTACTTTAAAAATATATACAGCTGACTTCAAAAGAGCATTAAGGCTCCACAGCCTCCTCTGTCCTTCAAAAATATTCATGTTCACTTCCTTGGTGGAAAGTGAGGAATAAAGACCAAAGAGATCAGCCACCAACTTATTCACTTTAAAGAAAACACTCTGCTTGTTGAAAGACAACCAGCCATCAAGGTTTGGACTGTGCTGTACATTGTGTTTTGAGCAATAGTGTATGCTGAGCCTCTTCCATCAGGATCCCAACCAGGCAAGTCACTGAATACCTGTCAGAGCAGACAGGGAATGATTGTCGTGCTGGAATTCAGTGTCACCTGCCATAGACAGAAAGGTGTTTGTGTGTAAACAGCAGAAGAGAGGACAGATTTAATGTAAATCAAATTCCAGTCATAGATAATAGGTATCCAATGGTAGCATCTGGCCTTCAGTGATAGAATTAAAATTAGGAGATAGTTTGTCTAATAAGTACTGGTGAAAGCAAAAAGACTTCTAGGAAATAATAATTCATAGATTCAGAGAACTGGAGGCAGAGTTGCCATTTCATTTCTTAACAACCATTTTCTCAGCTTTTTTCCTGTCTTTTTTTCTGAAGGCTAATGGGTCATATTTTGGCACAGAGGATGACAGTTCACTACCCCTGACTATTTGTAGTTAAATCTTTGACTCTGCCATGAGGTCTTGGGGGATTACTTTGTAAAACAGATTTTTAAAAATATTTCCTACTACATTTGTCAGGTGATGAGACATTTTATTAACTTTCTTGCTATGAATTTTTATCAGGCCAATGAGGAATATTCATTCCTAAGGGGTTTAAACTAATAAAATTGTAAAATGAAAAACTGTAACAAGTGCTTCGTCTCTTGATCGCTCTGTTTTTAAAACTGAATCTCATCTTGTGACTAATCCCAACTATTTCTGCTCTTGAAAATACTTAGGTTTGCCTTTGTTGCACTGTGTATTTTAAAGCCCTTACACCTGGAATCCTGTGAATATGTAGGAAACAAAGTTTCATCTCAAAATCAAAATTAAATTCTCCAAGTGTTATATAGAGAAACATATAAACCTGTGATTGATGTAGGTTCCTAAACTGACTGATTTTAGAGCCATGAGGAATTGTTGTGATTGTCTCACTACTTTCCATACAATTGAGCCTCTAGAACTTCCCTGTATTAATTTGTGCTTCAAGATTAAAAGCTGTACTTGCATCAGAGTGGTTCTTTTTAAAAAAAAAAAGATGTTTCATTTTGATTTAAAAATCTCCATTAATGAAGAATCCAGCACAATTCTTTGTAAATCATTCCAAATGATTAATTATCCCTACTGTTAAAAATATGCACCTTCTTTTTTTTGGCCTGAATTTGCCTCACTTCAGTTTCCAGCCACTGGTCTTATTAGTCACTGTATCTTTGTCTGCCAGACTGAAAAGTCCTGTATTACCTACATCTTTTCCTTGTGGAGGTACTTACAGGCTGTGATCAAGCCACTGTTAGCCTTCTCCCTTGGAAGCTGCTTTCTCTATTAGCTATACTTTAATTATTCTCAGAGCTCCTTCTGAACTCACACATTTTTTTTTTTTTAATTTTGTTTACAACCTTCTTGAATTTTGAGCACTGGATCTGGACATAGGACCCCAATAAACATAGCCCCAGTACCAGGAACAGCCGCAATAGCCCATTCCCTATTTCTTGTTTCTTTTGTACCAGCAGGAGCAGATTTAGCCCTTCTGGCCTTAGTACCATGCTGGCAGGTCATGCTTAGGTGACTTTCATCCTGGCCACAAATACAAATATCATTTCCAAAATTTTCTACTTCAAGCAGAACTCTCCTGGAAGTGCAAACTGCATGTTCTGTTCCAGGTTGGCCATTTCATATTCAGTCATCCCAAAACACTTCTGCTTTGGCCAGGTCCATCATTTTCTCTCTATATCAGTGTCTGTCTCTCCAAATCATTGTCTCAGCTGTTAGGAACTCCATCATTGATCCTCAAATTATTGCTAAAAATGGGAAAGCAAGAAAGCAAAAAAAAAAAAAAAAAAAAACCCTGGAAATGTATCTTCTTGATGGAAACTCCCTGTTTACAATCAGATTTGGAAACACCATTGAATTCACTTTCAGTCTATTTATTGGGTGGCACTGAATTTATAACATTTTGATTTGTTATTCAAGATATGTGATCCTATATGCAATAGTGCTGGGATTTTATTACACTGCAAATGCTGTTGCTTCTATAAACCAAAGTTGTAATCACATTAAAATTTATCCTGAGCTAGTCTGACAAGATTCTTCTATAAAAAATTATTAATGAAATTTTCTTCCTTTAAATTATTATTAATCTGGTCCCATATATGCTCTTCCATTACTTTGTCAAGGAATGCTATCCAGCAGTTTTGATTACTTGAGGTATCTCTTCTACTTTTTCTAAATATGAGTGCATCTGGGGTTTTTTCTGAAATCTTTCTATTTCCCAGAATTTGCTGAAACTCAGCATTAATGATCCATCATGCTTCTTAGCTCACAGCCTGAAACTCTTGGACATGATAATATGAAAAGTACTATTTTGGTAACTGTAATTTAACACTATCTTTAGACACTGTGAAAAAGGGACTTATTTTATTATTATTGCATGACTTAAGTACACAATCTGTTTTCTTCTCTCTTCCTCCAGTCAGGCTATAGAAAGGTTTATTGAATATTTTAGTCTCTTACTGACAGTTCTGCCATATCTAAGCAATTTGTGAAACAACACTTTTACTGAGATTCCTTTTCCTCTTTAGATAATCAAAAACTCCTTCCACTGCTTTACATTCTACTGGCTATAGCTTTCCCTTAGTATCCTTTTTATTTACTCATCAATTTTCCTAATTTCATAATTTATCCTTACTGGTTTTCACTTCTTTTTTCCATATACTGTTTTTTTTAATTGCTATGAATGTTTTCTCTTCCCTTATGTACTTGGTTGCTTCTAAACCTCCTTTACTGACTTTATGTTTTTAGCACTTGGGTAATTTATAAAAAATCATTAAATAATTCAGTCTTTCATATTTTACTTTTTCAGATCTTCTAAGCTGACTCATATTTTAATTATACTTTTTTTGTGGAATGGGACACTTAGAAACTCCAAGTAAATTTATTGTTAATTTGAACTTTATGTTGTTTTCATAAATAGACATAGTAAATCCAAGCCTGCACAGCTGCTGACTTCTGCTTCTCAGCTCAGCTTCTGTCTGTTAAGAGGAGGCCAGATCCCATTGGCCTCAACAAATGATTGGCAACAGTTGTCCTGTGTTGGTTGCCACCCTTTCTGAGCAGGAATATTGTCTCCTATAATTTTGCAGAATTTCAAGGGTGTTTCAGTACTTGGCAACATGAGACTTCCAACATGTCGTTCGGACTGAAACCCTCCACAATAGCACAGCTTTTATTTTCCTACACCTGATAGAAGGGTGTTTAGGCAGCCAGTCATCCTGCTCTCTAGTGTGATTTGGCAGTCAGCAAGAGGCACCAGCAGCTCCCTATCTTCTGCTTTATGTTTTGGAACAACAGCCCATAAGCATTTAAGAGTACTTGGCAGTGATTCAGAGGCAGCTGTTGCTATTTTCAATGTAGACTGCCTTTCTCTGTTCTTTTATGCAAATTCCATCAGTCCTTGAATAAAAGTTTCGTACCACTGATTTTAACATTCCAGTCATGTCAATTTTCCTTCCGGTGGCTTTTAATACCAAGTGGAGTGTGTGTGCACTAATCAGTGAGCAAGTCCCTTTCCTTTTGCTTATTACTGGGATCCTTGCAATCCTGGAAGCAATTAGAGACTTTTCTTCAGTTCTTCAGGTCTCTGGCACCTTGATTAATTTTGTTCTGGGTACCTTGATTTTTCTGCTTTCTCTTTCCTCTGCCAGCTTGTCCTTTTGTTGTTGTTTAGTTCAATACCTTTCAGACTGGCCTAAGCAGCCCATATCTCAAAAAAAAACAAAACTGGTTTCCATCTGCTATGATTACTTCTGAGACTAGTTAAGCAGCCTTTCCTCTCCACAAGAGAGACAAAAATTCCCTTAAACAAAAACAGACTGCCCAGTGCCATTTACCTCACCAGCATCTCCCTTCTGGACAGAATTTGGGTGCATCTTCACTCTGTCTGTGGTCCCTGGAGCCATGCAGTCCTGGGTCACAAATGCTAGGCATGACAGAAACAACTGGACAGAGGGGATGAGAGCCTTCCATGGCACTACATTCTCCTCTGCTGACAAGTACACCCAGACCCATTCTAGTATGGCTTTTTTTGAAGGAGCATGAAACTCTACATCTTCTGATTTCATAAAAAGTATATGACTTCATGCCTTGGTCATCAAGAACTTCTGCCATGGTCATCAAGAACTTCTGCCATTTTGGGTTTCCTCTTACATCGCTTACTGGGCTGGATGAGGAACGTGAGGATGTAGGGGGCAACCAGGGCTCAGCTGATACAAATGGGCATCAGCCTTCTCAGAGCCCTCAGAGAGCAGTTAAGGGACCACAGGTTCATTCCTTTCCAAACACACTCCCCATCTGGTTGTTTGCCAGCAGGATCTCCGGTTCCTCAGTGCGGGTCTTTGGGAACATCACATGCTGAGGTGCTGGGTTGCCCTCTGGGATTTAGGCTGTTCAAGTTCTCCCTAAACATATGGTTTAATTTCAGACAAACATAGCTAGGAAATAGGCTCAATTCCCTTACTTATTCTCACAGGTTGTAGAAGAGATCAATTCAGCAGAAATACAAAGTTTCATGTGTATCCAGGCAGCTTTATGGCTGAGTTTCTGCAGGATTAAAGATTGAAATCATGCTGCTTTTGCTCACATTGGAGCAATGGCCATTCCTTGGCAAGCATGTGTGAAGCACAGCAGGTCCATGTGAGACCTTCCTTAGAGTGTAGGATGATTTCGTCCTTCTTTGTTCACCTACACAACAGTCAGCCTGTACCCTAAGATAATTATTTCACTGTTATGTGTTTTCATTCTGCTATATATCCATTTAGCATCATGCCATACAACCTTCTGTATGCTGCACTGAGAATCATTGGGCTTTTCTGCTCATCAGACTTTCCTGCCAAGTAGAGTCAAATCCCAAATTTTTTTTGTCTTCTCTGTTTTGTTATTTTATTTTTTTCAGACATTGATTATATCAGTAGAGTGAAAGAAAGTATTACAGGGAGAGACAGTGTGGTAAGAGAGGCATTGGAAGGGAAGTCAGCATATATTTGTGCTGTCAGTCTTAATGCATCATTTGTTGACTCTGTATATTTTATGTGGTCCAGAAATAGTTTTTGCATATCTTGTCCATCTTCTGCTTTATCCTGAATTGAGATGTTAGAGTTTCATTGTTCTTTATCGAGTTTAGACTCCTTTTTTTGATTCTTGGGATGGATACTAGTTTCCCAGGTCTAACATTTGCAGGCTGTCTGTGGAATGCCTAATTCTTCCTTCCAACAGGACCTTTTCTACAGTATTTGATGAGACGATGTCATGGTTTCGCACAAGCTGTCAACCAAGCATCATGCAAACTTGTGCTTCAAATGTCCCCTTCTTTCACCCCTAATCAGCCTCTGAAGAGGACCTCAAAAATTGCCAATGCTGACTACACTGCAAGTTGTCATAGAGGAGTATTGGGAAAAGGTTAAAATCTGGGAATTCCAAGATACACCCATGGCCCCATATTAGCCACTGCAAAGAAAACTAGCCCCAGCCAAAGCCAGTTCAGGTGATCATAAAAATGTTGTTTCACCTTTAAAATTGTGTTTAGTAATATCTTTCCAGAAACTGCACAGCACAGCCAGCTCTTGAGCAGAGAATACATGATTTTGCAAGCTAAAGACTGAAAAACCTTACTTGTCACACACACACACACAGATCCCTTTAATCATTAAAAACTGCTGCACTGTCTCTTTTTAAATAGGGAATACAGACTGGGGCAGGGTTAGGTTTCAGGAAGTGAACCATGGAAGTGAAGTGATTTTTCCCCAAATAATGTTAAACCCTCAGCAAAAAGAGATTTTGGGGTGGGGGGAAGGGAGAGGAAGTACAACACCTTTTCCTCTTTCAGTTCTTTGGAGAGTAACTATAACTCCTACTGGGGGAAAAATATCACAGTGTATCATGTTGGCCACTACTAGTGGTGTCATATATTGTCTGCATGACCCTCACTCTGTGCCAGAAGACAGTGCCAACATTGAGCTGCTGGCACTGTGTTTTATAGAGCCAGCATGCACCAGCTGATGGCCAGCAGGGCTTAGAGTCCCTCACACAGGGATGCTGCATCCTATGTGCACTTTCAAGGTAGTCTAGTCAGGGTTTTAACATAATCATTTTACAGAAGGAGAAACTGAGGCAAGAAGATACAGAGTTTTCTGCACTTTACACAACAGAGAAAAATAACCCTTTAATTTTCCAAGTTCCCTAAAAGGTGGTTAAATTGCACTCCTTAATATTTGTACCATTGAAATACCAAAACACAGTAATCTCTGCACTGTAAGGGCAATGGGACAGAGCTGCTAGCTTAGAAGCACCAGATCAAATGACCTGCTAAATGTCTGTTTCTATGTTTGCCAACAGTCATGACGATTTGACATGAGAACCAAGACCAGTCCAGCCATCCTAGCTCCTGGAAAACAAGGCAAGCATTTTGAAAACAAATGGTGAGACAAATTAGGTTCAACTGATACCTACAGTACCTAAGGGTATTATTGAATTTTATTTTTTTTAATTGACTGAGAAATTGTATGTTTATTCTTAATGGAGTGAGAGTTTCAAACTCACCAAAACAAACACAAGAAACTGCTGGGTGATGCAGATCACAAAATCACCATGAGACAGAAATTCAGTAAGCTGGTTCTACTGTACTTACAGTGCCCGAGTGGAGAGCTGTTGACTGCAGTAACACAGCTTAACAGACATCATAGAAAAAACAGATTTCTAAGTCATCATAGGCAGAGGAAACATTTCCCTTTCAGGAAAGGGCTAGTAGGAGAGGAACAAAGATTTTCCTTTGCATTTCAGACCAGCTACTTGGATCATGCAAGTGCTGCTATACAGATTCTATTGGCTAAATCCTGCACAAGCACATGTAGGTGAAGCTTCCTGAAGGATAGATATCTTGGTGACAGAGAAGAATTTCAAAAATTTATTTTGGTTTGTCTTGATTTCTAGCAGGAAGAATTTGAGAAGATACCTTGAAATACTCATTGACTGAAATGAGAAGGAGGAGGGAATTGTGTAGCATTTATGCCTGAAAATGCAAAGCAAGAGAATTCTGGATGTCAGCTTTGGACACTATGGACTACCTTTTGTCATTCTTTGGAATACATGAGCAGCTGCTACACGTATGCAGATCCAGGTAATCCAAGAAGAGAGGCAAACTGCAGGAACTGAATGAACACCGTAGAAACCCGTCTCCAGCAGAAGCTGTAGTGGAAGAGCTGGAGACAAGACAACCAGTCCCTAATTCCTTCTCTCCTTCTGATGCACTGTCTGATCTTGTAGAGGTCAATAGCAGAACTCCATAGACACCTAAATACTCACTTTCACCAGTACTCTGGAATGTAGCAAAATCTCACAAATCCGCGGTTCGGTTTCTGCTGTATTTAATAGGTTCACAAAGAAGTTCAGTGTGAGTGTTGTACATGTTGTTCACAATTTAGAAATTTAAAATTAGGTAATTTGGAAGTTTTCTTGACTCTCACAATCCTTTGAAGCAACTAAACAAGATGTGCATTATCAACAAAAAAAGAAACAATGTGGGAGGAAAGAGAACATATTATCTATGTAAATGAGAAAAAACTACAACACTGAAATGACCATTCATTATAGTTCACTGTTTGCAGACACACTTACAAAATAAATTCTCATTAAAAGAAAAAAAAAAAAAAGCAGGGGAAAGTGGAATAATTGCCATTATGTGTCTGAGAGAGTGTTTTTCCATTAGCTGCAATTAATACAGTAATGGTAAATGAAAATAATTTCCCATTTTGTACTTATTGCGCAGAAACATTAAAGAGGAAAAAAAAAGATAAGTGAAATGAAAAAAAAAAGAAGCATAATAATTAATATATTGATGATTAGGCATCATCTCTGGCCTGATCGATCATCATGAGGTTTTGGATTTATTTAATTAACGTATGGTAATTTCATACAGAATCCAAATGTGACGATGAAAACTGGCATGTGAAGACATTGACCTTCTGCTCACATATGCAACATCTTCTTACAGTGCTAACAGCCTATATGCATCAATGTTAAAAGGCTTCTGTCTCACAGGAGAGCCCCTGTATCTGGGGGATATCATTATTGCCTACAGCGAGATCAGAGTTTGGCTCTTCTTGGTGCATAGGGGTCTGGGGAGCAAAAGGGAAATTGGGTTTGCCAGAATAATAATTGGGTGCTAGGAGATTATGGAGTGCCACCATAAACTGAAAATGAACAGACAAGTTTCTTTTTGTTTGTTTCATTAAATGCTATTATTGTTATTTATTATGTTCTTGGTCATCAATTTTCTCAGAGCTGCTAACAAAGTGTCACATAAATCCAGCCTGTCCCTTTCTGACCCTTATAACATCATGCAATTTTCCTCATTCACCCTTAATTTGAGGTATAAACTAATGTGAAAACATGTTTTTTATTAAATGGCAAGTTTTCTACTAAATACATTTCTTTTGCAGTAGGAAGCAACTGCATAAGAAATAAGTATCTCAGCCAGACCTCCTGCATTCTTCTCCCAATAAATAAGCAAAAAAATATGTATGTGTTCCATTTGCCAATTGCAAAATAATAATAATGTTTGATGGGCAAAAACTCAGCTGTCAGGAGAGAAGACAGACAATTCTGCTTCTTGAATGCTATTGACTTCATGGGGCCAATAAAAAAACTTACAAATAAAAGAGGAACTGATTCATGTCCTAAGATTGTGTGACGTAGCTTTTTTCTGTTTGTATAATGTTGTGATTAAATATGGTGGAGCCCTAGGGAGTGAATTTTTTATTTGAAGGTTAAGCCAATATTAGCAAAAAATAAAATAAAATTAATCAAATGGCCCAGAGCATCACAGCCACAGTTGATTCCAAGAATGTTTGGTTACAAAATGAGCAACTGACTAATTGTGTAAATGCTGTTAATTAGCTGTGCAGAGCCCCTAACTGGGCTATTCCCTGTAACTAATAAGAAATCAATTAGCTAATGAAGTGGCCATTAAATGCTATGCTAATCTTAGCTGGGATATTTTTAATGTTTCTTCTTCTTCTTCTTTTTTTTCCTTCTTTATGATCCTTCCTAATTGCCATTGCCATACGGAGCTCACAGCTTTCAGCATGTCTAATGAAACATCATTATATCATAACTGGCATTCTTGGAAGAGTTAGTGGCAAACCTGCTTCCCAATTATTTTTAATTGCCAGACATACTCATAACTGGGCCTTCTACCAAGTAGTTCAGATCTATGCACTGTCACGTAATACACCCAAAGATTGTGTTTTCTTTTCTTTGCATATGCAGTGTGATGATAGTGTTGGCCACAATGAGGGATGTGCAAAACACCCTAAACAAGGAACCTGGGTGGCTGCCTTTTCTGTTCCTTGAATTGGAGCCTGTGTAGACCCAGCATTACCCTCCCACTGAACACCTAAAACTAGACAAATCTAGATGAGGTTTTACCTTTATTTGAACATTTCTTGTGCCCAGTAAATATTATTTTCCACCAATGATTCCAAGCTTCAGGATGCCTGTGCCAAAACACTGCAATTTAGGAATTATTATTATTAGGATTAGCAATTAGGAATGTCTTCAGTGATTCCCACAGTTTTTGTCACTTTCTAAGAATTCATTATCAACATTTATTTATGTCTATAAATTCTAACTTTGAGAAGGCATAAAATGTATCTTTAGGTGTCACGGCTGAAAAATCAGTGCCTCCTGTTTAACAGAGCCCGCTGTAAGAGAATGGAAGCAAGAATAAGTTCCAGTTTTCAAAACAGTTCTGCAGAGTTCTTATTTACCTGCCTGGCATCTATCCGGTAACACCATCATATTTAAACCCTGGATCTCAATGAAATTCCCTAAATCTACTTGTGCTGAAGTAGGTTATGTGTCAGGATTAGACTGGCTCCTCCCCACCCCCTACAATACAATAGTCCTCAGGACATCTGTGCACAAAATACATGCTTTTTAAAAGAATGTTTTCAAAAGAGAATCTTGCCCCTCTCTCTCTCTCCCTCTCTCTCTCTCCCACCCTCTCTCTCTCTCCTCCCTCCTTTTTTGGATAACATGCAAATTGAATTGGTTAATTCTGCACCCAAGTTTCAGGAAATCTGCCACCAGCAGCTGCCACTGTTTCAGATGTCAGGAGGATGCAGATACACTGTGACATTTTGTTCATTAAATAAACAAACCAGGTTCAGGCTAACAACATTAGGTAGAAAGCCCCATCAATTCTTGTACATTTAGTTCACATAATAGGAAGTGACAATTGTTCCTTAGCTTCATAAGCACTATATTGAAGAACAAAAGGAAAAAGCATACATAATGTGGCAACAGCAACAACAGTTGCCATAAAATCCTGCAAGGTTGATTTAGATTAATGAGGCACATAACTTTTTGCCCAAGGCTACTTAAAACAAATATGGCTGCAAACATGGCTACTAGGGAAGAGAAAAAGTCAGGGTTGTTTTTTTTTTTCTCTTATCTACCATTTTGGTTTTATTTGTTTGATTTGACAATCAAATAAGAAAACTACTCCAGCAATAGCCCCTCTGTAGCAGAACAAAAAAATTTGCACAGTATAGTAGTATAAAAATAAAAAGAAAACAGAAAAAAATCCCATTTTTGTACATTTCAGTGGGTTATTTTATTAAAAAGATTTTTAACTAGTACATTGACCTTGATTAGAATTATAGATATACTAAAAACTCCCATTAAAAGCCATATGTCTTTTCAATTTTTACAAATCAGTCTACCTAAAATACCAATGCTTCTGACTTTTTCATCAATCAAACATATTCTGGATTCTGCATCTAGCAATGCAATCGATATTAAATTGTCAAGATAACAGGTACAATTTGTCAGCTCTACATCATATAATATAAAAATCACCAAAACTGGAAACTCAGTAATACCAAACAAAACAAAAAAATTATGTTGCCAAAGAGGAAGAGTGGCCTATCTGAAAATGAGGCTTGGATATTATAGATAAGGCTGTCAGTCAGACTTAGACTGAAAGGTACAGACAATAGAAAAAAATCCTCACACATTAATATGTATAGCACCATGATGTGGCTTTTAATATTCCAAAGGGACTTCAGCAACTCCATGGGAAAAAAAGCACCAAACGTGAGGCTGGCTCATGTAAATCCTTGCCAACGGCAGCCGTCCCACTGGAGGGTGTGTTACATGGACTGGAGAACAGTCACCCTCTCCTCACAAATCCACTTGTCCCTGAGGCATCTGCACTGGGGCACTTGGCTGAGGCGTGGGCTGGCTTCTGCCAACAAACAGCAAGCCTAACAACCCACTACCACTACCTCTGTGATTTTTTTTTTTTTTTTCTGGGGTTCCTCTCCCTCCTGGTCCCTGTCCTCCACATTGCCAAAACCTCAGAACTAGTTTGGAGGATTTCTAAAAGCTGCCTATGCCGAGAAAGCCTGTGGAGAGATGGGGATGTCATTTGTAGCATTCCCATTCCATGCTCTGTGTGGGACACCCTCTCCTCACAACCAGATTTGGTGCTGGTACCACATTCAGCTGCTGACTTCAAAAATACACTCTCACCCAGTCACCTCCCAAGTGCTTCCATCTGTGAAGAGGTTGAAAACAGGAAGTTGTTCAAGTAGGAGGTTGGCCTCAATTAAATACAAGGATTTTTGGGCCCTTTGATTACCTGCAAACATATTCCTGCACAGTGTGAGGGATCCCAGGCTCCTTCACCTGCTGTTAGGGCATCTCCTCCCCACATGGGACATGTCAAGCAGAAGGATCACCCTTTCTGAAGGAGAGTGGTGAAAGATGAGCCAAGTTTTGAAGCAGATGTGCAGGTCTACAGTGCCCTCTAGGCTTGGAGGGCTCTTGGGTGCCAGTAGAGCCTGAACTGACTGTTGCTGAGAGCAGACAGTGTGTTTCCAATGCCAGCTTTGTTACAATCTCAGAGTGTCCTTCAGAAGCCAAGCTTGGTCGCTCTTAAGGCTGCAGGTGGAGAAAAAGCAGAGGCCTAAAAACAAGAAATGTTACATCTAAAATCTTGCTCCTACTTTCTTTCTCGCTCACTTTTATGAAGCTTAGTCCAGGTCTGGTGTGGTCCAAATCAGACAATGGAGAATTTTGCCAGCCGATTGCAAGACTAAGATGTTTGGATCAATAGCATAACCCCCCAGCTTGGACTAGCTGTTGCTGGGGGACCATGGAAGTTATTTCTGAGGGATTTCCACCGGCAGAGACTGTAAATCAGCCCAAGTCCTAGGGGAATCTGCATTTTGACTGGAGAATGCTGTGCATTCGAAATTGAAGAAGAAAAAAGCTAGCATTTATTCATTGGATCATTCTAGATTACATTACATTTAGCAGGAATGGAAGACGGGCTATGACAGAAGCAACTGATTTCCTCATTTCTACAGACAATTTTTCTTCAGGATGAGATAACATGTTCTTAACTTTATGTATTCTCACTTTTTGGAATAATACTTAAAATGTTATTATGGAGACTCTGCAGTGGATGAGAAGCTTATTTCCTTTTAAATGAGCCAATTAATTTCCCTTGTGTTGCAGAGCCCAACAACACAAAACTCGCATGAATAACATTCCCACAGCAGTGACATGCCTATTTCCACTAGAAATATAGATGCAATTTTAATTTCCTTGATATAAACAGCTTTTTAAGCGAAGAAGCATGATAGATGGTTCTTTGCAAACTGAAATAAGCACTGCAAAATCTGTGAGAAAGCTTCGATACCATGACATAAGAAGTGGATAAAATTTAGAAGACCTCCTGTTAAAAAAGTAACTGTCATTCTGAGTCCTTCTGGCATTTTCAACAAACAATAAAAGAACAATAACTTCTGCAGTTATTCTCTTGGGTAGGTTCTCTGGTATTTCAATAACAGGCAGATGGACCTCCTTTCCTTCTTCCCTCTCTCCCTCCCTCCCGCCCTCCCTCCCTGCCTCCCTCTCTCTGTCTCTCTTTTCCCCGTCTCCTTCCCCTTCCCCTTCCTTATTTTCCTCCTTCCTTCCAGCATCAGAGGTTTGTCATACTGAAGTTGTACACCCAACCCTTGAATTTTACTTACACCAAACATAAGAATTTGCCTACCTTCATGAGCTTTTGACTCTAGACATGCTTTTTAAATGTAGAAGTTAAAAATTCTCATTCAGAATCAGTACTGTAGGGACAAAAAAATGTTTTGAACCCTGCATGTTTGGGAAGCCAAGAACCATAGATGATATGAGTAAGAAAGAGGGGAAATATAAAGTGGAGTAATTTAATCCAGGGGTTCTATGGAGTTTACAAAGTATGACATTAAGTGCCAGTCACTGTGGGTGAAGAGCTGCCCAAGGATTTAAGACCTCAGGGTAGAATTTATATAGACTTATTTGGAACTGGTAATTTACCAAATCAAGGTAATCTAATTAAAGCAAGATTTAAATCAGTTTATAGATGTCTACTTGTAGGACATGCATCAGTATCACCAGCTGGATTTAAAATCATTTTAGTTGACAGTGTTGCAGATTTTCTTATGTCAGTGTGTGTGTTTGTCAAAAAGCGATGTGAACACGAGCAAGTTAAATGAAGGCTAATTATTAATTTCACAAAAATATCTTCACACTGTAGCCTATCACTAGGGGGAAAAAAAAGATAAAACAGCAATATGTGTAACCAACTAATTTTTAATTAATATTTCTTTTTACTTTTGAAGTCCACTTTGAAAAGTACTGGAGTTACCTCCAAAGCAAAAGAAGGAAGAAAATGCGCACTGAGCCTGTCATCACCTCTCACACTTCCTAGTACAGCCCAGGTGCTGTGTTTCTTGCAAGCATTGATAAGCTCAACAGAGGACTTGGGACCTTTGAAACACAGGCAATGTCTTCCTCTTTCCCACAGCGACTGCAAGTTACACAGCCTTGTGCCTCCTTGATTTCTAGAACTTTGTCCCAACCTATTTCTTCAGTAACCAATTAAATAAATGCCCCTGCTTTGTGACTGTAAGAATTTCAGCTATAAAAGCTGCCTTGTGGTAGTTTGCCTCAGCCAGCCTCTACTAATGCTCTTTCAGCTCCCCAGGCCAGCAGATCTGCGCTGGTGCTGTGTGTGTAGTTAAAAGCTTCCCCCGAGCAGCTACAGAGGTTGCCACTAACTCATGGGGCTTGTGTGTACATGGGAAACACAGTCAGGAAATTAAATTTTCCCTCCCCATAATTAATAAGAGCTAAATATATGTGAGTTTGTTGAGCATTTTTTTAAGCACTGAAGCCAAATCAAAAAAATATGAGCATTTCCAAATAAAAAAAATTAGCACTTTTTCTGAAAGAGTTTAAAAAAAACCCTGTTGCTATGCAATTTTGCAATTGGAAAAAATATCCCTTATTTCAGAAGTTTGTTTAAGGAATTCTTTAACATTGCTGAGGCTGATTCACTGCAGTGTGTAAGCATGCATTAAACGTGTAAGCACATGAGTTATCTCACTGACTTCAATGTGCCTGTTTTCATGCTGAAAGCAAGCACAAGGCTTCAGACCTTCACAGAGTGAGAGGCTAAGTCAGGAATCCTCCTGTTAAGCGTGTTGCTGGGGATTGTACGTTTTGCAGAGGTCATTACATGGGATACTGTCCTTACGAATAAGCCATGATTTTTATGAGAACTGTTCTGTGGAAATTCTGTGACCGTACAAGTGCTCGGCAAAACAGGAGAAACAATATGCAACTGATCTGCTTGACAGTGTGTTGCCAGCACGTTTTTAGGTGAAATGCATTGAGCCCTGAAAAGAGATAATAGGCATTTTTTCCCTAAAATATCCAGAGCATCTCATGGAGCATGGCTTGAGCTGTGCCGTGGAAACAAATTCGAAGGATCTTTTCAATTCATATCTCATTTTGCTACTCTGCAAAATCCTGTGTAATATTCAGACCGAACCAGGCACAAAAAAAAATCCAAGTGGGGTTTTTTTTATTGTTTCTTTTTTTAAGGGGTGAAAATCACTTAAAGATACAGGTAAACCTGAGATTTTGCATAATTTTTAAACAATTGCCTGCTGGGTGTTCCAAGCTTCTATTTAGATTTGATTTTTTAAAATAGAAGCCTTCATATATTAGTTTCTATTAAGCTTCCATTTTGAAAGCATACTATTTGTTCTCTGGTTTAAGCAAAATGAACACTGGACCCTACAAGAAAAATTTGTGAAATCAAGTCTAATTTGTGTCTTTATCATGAGCTGTTATTTCATTGTGATTGAGTATGCAACCTACAGAAAGATGGGCTATCAATTTGAACGATTCTGTCAGAAAGCACTTAAAGGAGGTAAATATCGAAATTGGTACTGAAGATGTGCCAAATGAAGCATTTTTAAAAATTATTTAAAGCTATATTTACCACTGTAAGAACTGTAGAGAACCTATGTAAAATTTTGGATAAACCTCTGAGCCCGCTATGCATTGCAAAAATGATTTCTCTAACACAGTGAGCAGAAAAACTACATTTTGTGTTTATCTCATTAATCCAAAAAGTTCATGCAAAATTTTTGTAATTACCTTTATTGAAGCACCATGTACACCTACGTCAGTGTGTATATTATAAATAATAAATTATTATTATTAGAAATGGTTGAATTATTCATTATTCAAATACAGACACTTTATTCCTGCTTGTAACTCGTTTATTCTCTGAAAATATTCATTTTTGCATTTTTTTTTTTAATAATGAAGGTTATTCAGCCTAAGACTGGAAACTACTCACTTAGATTGCTCATGATTTGATATGTGTGAATGTTACGTGAGGCATGAACATGTTGGTCACATGAGTGTGGATATGGTTGAGTGGCTGGTGGGCTGGAAGAGGGTCCCAAGGATCTGTGGGTGGGGGTGGTCATTGAAAAAGAGCAGATCCCTCTTGGAGCTACACCTCCATGGCTTCTCACCCAGCTTGTCATCAGCGTTCACAGCATGTCATGTACTGTCTCCCTTGAAAGCTGATAATGTGACAGGGATCATCAGCTTAACGGAATCAATGTATAATTAATAGCTTATAAAATCTTCAATGAGTGAATGAGGAGCCCCACCTGGGGATGAGAGGGATGAAATGAACAATTAAGATGGGACAAGGATGCTTCACAGCGAGTGGATTTGGAGTGAAAGGAAAACAGCCTGACAGCAGACAGTGTACTGAGTCCCTTGTAGAGTTGAAACAGGTGTTTAGACAGGTCACAAGCTTTCTCAGTATTTAGCCAGAGTCCATAAATACCAGAGGCTCCTGATAAAGGGACATCCTAGAGTCCTAACCTAATAAATAGGGATATGAGGATGGGGAGGAGTAGGACACAAAGGTCCAGATGTAAGAGAGGTGCAGGGCTTGTGGGGAGCCAGAATGCCTCCAGCCATCCCTGCTAGGTTGTAATTACCACTAGCACTGGTTAGTGAGGAGAATCCTTTAGGAGAGCCCCTCTCCTGAGGCCTGGTATGGGTGCAACTCCTGGGAAGTCCCTGCAAGCTGCAGGACAATCTTTTTCTAGGGTCCTGTTTGGCCAACTCTCAGGTGGTCTGGCTGTGGTGGGTGAAGAGAGCGAAGACACAGCTGCGAAGCACAGCAGCCAGCCTAAAGCCATGCAGGCAGGCTTGCCAAGGGACACCAAAATTCGTCAGCCTGGGGTCTGCTGCCAAGGTGGCGGCCAAATGACTGGGAAGGAGGTCCCACTGGTGGGCATCGCCCAGCCTGGAGCAGGCTGCAGAAGGACATCCCACAGCTCTGGGTAGTCCCTGAGTGTCACAAAGACAAATGTTGGAAGGCGAACACTCAGCCAAGCAAAAGGCAACAATTAATATTTCGGTTTGCTCGCAGATGCCTTTGTCTTGGCTGCTCATGTGGAAGTTCACTGTAAGAAAGGCTATTGTGCTGACAAAAATGTGTGCGAGCAAATGTTTACAGAGAGCAACTAGAGGAGGGTAGGCAAACAGCAAGGGCAGGGTCCCCTGGAACCGAGTGGGTTTTGAGGAACACCACCATTTCCTCTGAGTTTGTTTGCTTCTGATCTGACTGCACTGAACCAGTTCTCATTGTGGGGGTGTGGTTCCAGGCTTCCCAGCTGCAAACTCCCTCTTTTCAGAGCCATGGGGTGCAGGTGACAAGAGGATGTCCCTGGGCCACTGGAGCACCAGGATGTGGTGACATATGTGCAGTTGATGGGATGGAGGGGATTTATTCCCATCCTGCGTCCTACTGCCAAGATGCCTTAAATTAAAAGCAGTGGGCTAAATCCAGTGTGTGTCTAGGTCTGCCTCTGATTTCAAGAAAAGTTGGATGCACACGGAATTGTGACAAATTCAGCTCTGCTGCCAGCTTGCTCCTTACACAGCAGGAGAGGTTTCCTGCCTTTTAGAGCAGCTACAGAGCACTGTGGGCCTGAGGGACAGGGAGTGCAACTCAGGTAAAATTCTGCCAGTTCTGAACACATCAGGTACCCAAAACCATGAAAGTCATTGTTTTCCTAATGTTCTCTTTCACTGTAGCTTAAGAGTTCTTCCGTTTTCCAGCATTTGATGTTTCATTCCGAATGTTCTCTAGTCTCAGTATCAAAGTTGTGATGCCAAATATGATTACTCACACAGCTAGCCATCCTCACCTCCACCTGATGGCCGTGATCAAGGAATGCCATCACTGTGGGGTGGCCCTGCCAGGCTGCTGGCAGCCAGAGCATCCCACCAGTGTCCACAATCTCTTTGCTCCCTCCCTTCTGCTTCTCCTTCCTTTTTATTCCTTTGGCTTATTATAACTGCACAAAGGCAATGCTAAATAAGGAAAATATGCTTCCCAGTAACCAAAACTGACAAAAACAAAGCATGTTTATATAATTAGTTACACATCTAAGTTTTTTAAGCTTTTCTTCCTTTAAATATCCCACAACAACTTCGCTGCCCAAGCTATGACTAGCTGAAATAGGTGCATGGCAAAGAAACTGTTGGGTTGGGCTTTTTTCCCCCAAACCCATCATAGACTTTAGGTAACTCCTGAATCTTGGAGTCACTCTGTGAGTGCTTTCTGTTGTGAGAGCAATTCATTAAAAGTTAATTAAAAGGTGATGTTTAATATGTAGTTTCCTTTAGCTAATCCTCCTAAGGCAGCTTCATATGGCACTAATGTTTCCATTTTGTTGATGCTAGAAAACAAAAAGGCAAGATTGTCTAATTAAGAGGTTGGTGTTTAACAAGAGAGAGGTTTTCTAATTGGTGACTCAGAGTCCAAATTAATCTTACCACAGCTCATTTAGAGCATTTTCAATCTAACTTGGACTTTTCCCCAAGATTTTGCAAAATGTGAATAATTTTCAGGATTTTTGACATAACAGTATTTAGCCTACTTACTCCTTCTGTGCTCGTACCCCTTTGGGACTCAATTTGGATCCACCCCACCACTTGAGCCACTTTTCTCTGGCTCCAGTTTAGGAACCCTCTGAAGGTCTTTGCTGTGTAAGCTGGGTTTAAAGGTGGAATTTCTTCTTTGTCTTTCAGTATGTTTTCACTCAAATATCTAAATATGTTGCATTTCCACAGACATCAGTTATTTTTCTTGTAATACACTTTAAATGCTTTACAGAAATGAATACACTCCATTTGATTGTGCTGATGCCAAACACATTTTTTTGTCTAATAAAAGGCAAAAGCATAACTGTATTCCTACTAATTCTGGTTTCTTTTGACAGTAGCTGCTGACTTCCTGAACTTGCAGTGGAAATACAGAAAAAGTGAAGAACACTGCTCCTCCCTTAAAAAATATGAATTCATGCTGCCCAAACACACTTATGAGAAAGGGCAAAAATATCCTAAGCTGCTATCACTCAACTAGTTTTGGCCACCTAGATTTTAATTTTGGAGACCATGCTGGTAACAGTACATGGAAGAAATCTACAAACTATCACAAAAATAAAACTACCTCAAGAGAAAATGAATCTAAAATATAGGCTATCCAGAACAGTTTTGTCTTTTCAAAAACAAATGGAAATACTAACAATGACAAAACTTGGTATGTTCATCAAGGACCACCATAAAACCAAACTAAAATTGCAACCTGCCCAGAAAACAAAAGTGCCACCTCAGTGCTAAACAAGGTGATTTTTATTTATCATGTTTTAATTTAATTTTTGTTTCTGTGGTCATCTCCAGTGACTCTGTCCCCCAATGCATCTGTGTATGTGAAAAGCTGCTTCTCCTATAAGAGAGGTCACATAGGCACAAAGTTTTCCACTTTTTTTTATTAATAAACCTCATCTGACGATCTCCAGTAACTTTTGATAGTAAAAAAAAAATACTTCTCACCCACATGACACTTTTCCACAACATCTATACCTCCTGTTGTTTCTTCCTTCTCCTTTGTTAAAGTAAATGCTGCCCAAGAAGAGCCAAAAAGAAGGAGAAAGGGCAGGGGAAAAGCGAGAGAAAGGCCTCATTTCTTTGCAAAACCATGGAAACCCCAGCATGTCCATTTGCGCTTCTTGAGCACTGCAGACACACCATGCCGGACTCTGAGCTGTGCGGTTGGAAACTATTTGCTGCCCTCTAAAAAAACTCTTCCGGGTACGCCTTTGCATTCATGGTATGGAAGCTAAAAGTGGGATCAGTCTTACACAATTCTGGTTTGCAAAGTACACAAAAAAAAAGAAAACAACCAAAAAAAACCCCCAACCCCTTGGTTCTCATACAGGAACGCCCAAGCCTTCTGGTTTGTCCTCAGTGCACAAACACTGGAAGTACTAGAGTATTTTTGGGAGCTGGAATAGTGTTCTGGGTATACTGAAATTAAGAGGGTTGGGCCTGTTTATGAGCCCTCTGAGTTCCTCACTGCATGTTTTCCAAGAGAGAAATGCGAAAGATTTTCCCAGTTATAGCCCCCACACCTTTGTTAAGAAGGGATGCCACAAATCACGTGAATAATTAGAGGCACTCTTAAGCATCTAGCACTGTGCCCATTTATTTTCTTGGCACAAAATATATTAGTGCTACACTATTCATTTAGTCTGCATTTAGCAAAAGATAAATTTTAGTCAGAAGCTGTACTGAAAGACAATATATACTGTATGTTGTAGAAAAATCTATTTCCTCTGAGACCATAACTTTCTTTTAAAAAAGAATTGGAAGAAATAGCATGGAGTTAATACATGTGAAAACCTAATTTTTGCTCACCTTTTGATTGTTCAAATTTCCTAACTAAATGGCCAGCAGTGACCTTTTCAGGAATGTCACACTCAGCATTAAATTCTCACCAAAAATGTACATTTCTGTGATCCCCTCATTTAGATAATAGCTCTGTGACTCTTGCTATAAGTGCAGAGTGAAGGGAGGGAAGAAAAGAGAAGGGTTTTCTTTCTCCTCAAACGATAATGAGACTTTTCAGCTATGCGGTAGAGTGGAGGGACTTAAGCCTCTCTAGGTGTTTCTGTTTTTCAGGCTTTGAGCTCTTGCTGTGCATTGCTCTCTCCATTCTGCCTCTGGAAGGCCTTCAACAACCCATGGCTTTGTCTCTCTGTATTTTTCAGTTTAAGCTACGCTCTACCAGGACCACTTTTAGCTTCCATATTGGAGCAGAAAACCAAACAGAAACGGAAATTGTTTGATGTATTTTAAGTAGAGAAGGCCAGTAAAATATTTTTTAATGGGGATACAAAATATTTCAGCCAACAGGATGCTGGTTCAGTTCCAGCACAGATGAGGAACAGTTGATACCATCTAAAGGCTATTAAAGCCTTTGTAAATTGAGTAGCTGCCTAAGTGCCATTCCCAGTGGCCACATCACAAAAGCACACCAGCAAGTCTGACTTCAGCTTCTTTCTGGTCAGTTTCTCAGCAAGAAGACAAAGAGTAAATGGTCATGGGGACAAGTAATCCTTTCAAGCTGGTTATCAACGCTCCTGGAACTTGATGCA
Organism: Cettia cetti; assembly: GCA_013401135.1. Lineage (NCBI taxonomy): Eukaryota > Metazoa > Chordata > Aves > Passeriformes > Sylviidae > Cettia > Cettia cetti. The sequence goes on along the minus strand of VZUI01055505.1, from coordinate 10,431 downwards.
CCAAGATTAAGAAATTCTATCAAGGTCTGGCATGATGTGATGATATATTCAATTACATTAATATATTGATATAAGTAATTTCTCCCTCTCACAAGCCCTCTCTGATGGGCTAATGTAAATCCATTAAAATGCAGCTTTAGAAAACTAGTCTGAACTCATTCCCAACCCCATAAGAGAATAGATGTCTAGATTTGCAGCAGGCATGTAACCCAGTGTATCTATGCAGATACCACCTACATACTGTGAGCAGTACCACATCCTGGCAGAGCTGCTCTGCAGAAACCTGTGCTTGCCCCAGGAAGGAAAGAGTTGTGCCCAGGGCAGGTACATGACCTAGGCCAGTTGTTTCTCCCACCACATATCAACCCTCCTGCACTGAAGATACTCTGCTCCTGTACAGAAACTCTCCACCCCAACATCAGCATGCTTCCTTCCTACAGCTAAGGATTTATGGGCTGACAGAAAAATAGGCAGGATTCTTCCTTAAAGGAGTACATGTTCAGCAGAGTAAATTCTGTTTTACACACACATCTCTCTGTAGTGCAAAACATGTGAGAAGGGAGAAGGCACAGAGAAGAAGTCTGATTCAGGAATATACGAATACAAACTACATTTTCATGCATACACATAGACTTGTTTGTTGAAAGTTTCACATATATCAAATTAAAACAGATAAAGCAACAAACTCAGACATCATTTACCCATAGGGAATACGCTCAGCCTTTATTTAGCCACTGAAAATTTACTCCAGCTTGTCTGTATCACTAACCTGCTTGAGTAGACTGATGTTTTGATGCCAGAATACCCGTAGGGTTTCCACAGAACATATCATAAGATTCACAGCTACAGACATATCCTTGTAACAAAGCAAATTGGACTTAGATGGGAGCCTTGTGCAGAGCTGCTCAGAGGATTGAGGGCATTGGTAGAAGAAAGATTTAGCACCTCAAAAAGTTTGTTGTAAAAACATGGATACCTGAGGTCATGGGGCACTTCTAGAGATTGTAAGAGAAAGGAGAGCTCAGAATTTCATTCTGTGGCTTTAGGGCAGAATTCGGATGCTACAAGTTATACCTGAATCTTTTAATTCTTTTATGAATATGGCCCTATATATTTCTATGTTTTCACCCTGACACTGAAGGCATTTTCCTGCCTCCCAGTGGTGTTTAAAAACAGAACCTACAACATTGTGAACCACACACTAGTCACAGGGCCAAATTTCAGACCCCATTTTTGCATCACTTGCTTTGTGCAGTGGCCATAAGATCCAAGCTTCAGAGATCCCATGTTGTCTCTGTTCTCATATGAAAACATGGAAGTAAATAAACTCCAGCCCCATAAGTGGTCCTGGAGATCTTAGAGGGTAACATTCCTCCTACTGTGTCTGCTCAATAAGACACTCAATAAAATTTCCTCAGTGCTGGGTGAACAAGGCATGCACAGACTATAGAGGGACACATGTCAAAGATATTTTTAAGTTCTACTTTTATTTGAAACTTAGGATTGCTTTAAACGTCTCCATTTTCTTTTTCATAGTGTAGAGTGAAGCTTAAAAGTGGCCCCAATTGCAATGAAAGCTGCAACAAATTTTAGCAAATAAAAAGCCACTTAAAGTTAAAAACACTACTGTCCTGGCTAGGAATTTTAATAGTGCTGCACTCACAGCCAGACTGCTTGTAACTTTTCTATTAAAATGTTAAATCGAGAGCATTAAACAGCTTCCAATTAAGGGGTATATTATCACCTCGATGCACAGGGAGTTTCACACGTAAATCCCTATGTATTAAGAAGAGAATATACCCTGTGGCTTTTTAAATAACAAATAAAAGTTAAAAGAGATTTTGTAGGGGGTAGAAGACCCATGGAAAGCCTTATATTTTAACACACTCTGAGCACAAGAAAAGTAATGTTTGAAATTGTATAGAAAGAGTATTTATCTTCATTTTTTTCCCCACTATTCCCAAATATTTCCACTGGGACCTACTTACTAAGATGAAAGTCTAAGTATTCCATAGGACTGGAAATATTGATTTTTGAAGGACTTTCATATGCACAGGCTGGAGGTGCTATTGGTCATGTCTTGTTAACACTGAGGGCATCCTTCCCATGGCCACAGTGCCTACTCTGTGAGTTTAAAGTCATTTTTGAAGGGAAAGGCAAATCTGTTAATTAACTTGGGTTAATATCAATTTAAAAAGTCAGAAACAGTTAAGAAACCACCCCCTCCCCCTTAGCATTGCTCATGTTCCTGAGCGCCTTTTAAAGTAAGATGTGAAGAGCTGCAAGTTTCCCAGCCTACACATAGGCTTAAAATTTTTCAGTGTAAACCCAGGGAATGATGAACTTTTGGAAAAATCAGACAGTACTGACAAAGTCCATTAGCAGTTGTTGTTTATGATTAAAGCCACAGTTCACAGGACTGTTCACTATGGTCAACAAAAGCAAGCCCATCAGCCACCTTGCTCCTTGGTCTCTGGGTGAATATCAGCTGGCTTGGTTGGGTCTAGACAGGGAGGTACAACACACCAGTGACAAGAGTTTTCAGACAATTTGCTGATGGACATTGAAACAGGAGAGACACTGGGGGCTGATGCTAGGACCGATGGCCACTCATTCCTTCTGGCCTCATCATCTCGGTGAAGTCACCTCAAATGGGTGAACCTCAGTAGTGACTCTAGTGAAAAATACTCACAGGACATGGTGTCTGTGGCCTTCCACTAAGGAGCAGTGGCAGTAGCTATAAGGTTTGTGGTAGACTTTAAATTCATGTAAAGTAATTTAAAATGCAGACGTCAGATTAGGTGAAGCTCTGCTGGACCAGCAGAAGAAATTTTAGCCAATGTTTTGAGCTCCTTGCTGTTCAATTAGGCATTGCAGAGAGTCAGGTTCTATGCTACCTGGTCAGGAACCACCTCAGAAGTTCCTGATGCCATCTAATGTCTGTCCTGTGCTGCTTCCCCTGTGCCTCAGGACAGCACCTGGGGGACTCAGGCACCTACACAAGGGTCATTTATATGGTCTCTCCTACCTGAGGTCTAAGAAGTGTAGGCACTTTACACAGCTGCGAGATGCCCTTTGTGCACAGTTTCTGGGCCACTAGTTTCCCATAGTATCCCACAATACAGCAGAAATAGTTATGGGTTCTCAAAAGAAAGGTTTCCTGCTTACACCAATCTTAGACTTGTCATGAGTGAAGCTTTATTGGCCTCTAACCACCAATAGAAACCACTGCTTCAATACCAGACAAATGTGGAAGTGTAGGAGCCCAGAGGACATTTTGTTCGATGCATGGACTCTTTCAGTTCAGAGAAGTCAGCAATCTCCTGCTCTTCTGTGGAAGAGTCTTCCCTACTTTTCTAGAGTTTGACTTCTAGAATTGCTAAAACAATTTTAGGAAGGAGCAGCTGACAGAAGAAGCTGACAAAAGGTCAGTCCTCCTTGATGAAACCATATGGCAGTACATGTTTTGGTAAGACCAGGTGGAGAACCCAGGTTTTCTTTCAGGTCTTGCCAGAAGAAGGGCTACAGTGCACAAGGGGCACAGCACTGAGACATCTGATGGAGCTTGCTGGGCTGCACTGAAATAAGCTGAGATGGTGCAGCTTGCTGGGAGAGAGAGTGCTGGATGATTGTAATCATAGAATATTCTGAGTTGGAAGGGACCCAGAAGATTGGTCTACCTTTGTATCCAGCTATGCTGCTGCACTGTGGGAGAGGAGGAAGCATGGTTCCATAATGCTGTAGTTGCTCTCCTGACTTCCCCCAATCCTGCTCTACTCTGGCTACACAGCTGTTGAAGGAGCTCCCACAAGCACTTTCTCTGAACCTCTGCAGCACCTCCTACATATAGAGGAGCAAAGGCAGGAGGATGGCACCTTCTGAGGCAATCTGAACATCCTCTCTGAAAGTTATTGTCTTCAAAGAGGAAAGAGACAGGGGAAACGGCCTCTGCACCTCTGACCCTTTACTCCCTAAAAAGCACCCCCAGAGCAGCTTCTTCACAGAATCTTGTGTTACAAACCTGGCAAGTCTTCCTACGCTGTGCCAAAAGGCAGCATCTGCCTGGTCTTGCTTCTCCCCTTCATGGGATCATTGTGTTTGAAGATTGTTTCCATGTTCCATCAAAAAAATACAGCCCACAATTTCCATGTTAATGTGGCATTTCAGAAAATGGTAGGATGAAAGAAAGAATATTCAGATCCAGTCCTCAGATGGAAGAAAAGGAGGCTACCTAATTTCTTATTTATGCATCACATACTTTTGACTAAAAAGACCATAAAACTCATCCACTCTTTTCCACCACAGACTTCCAAGTATTATGGCATCTCTAAAAACTTTGGTATAAATCCTTGGTTTTGCCTATATTATTCATAAAGAGTCAGTATTTATCAGCAGTTTTGAAAAACAAGATACACCAACAAAGACCAAATAATGTAACTTAGACACTCAATTTTTTCTCAAATCACAGTTTCGGTTAGTTCCCTTGAGATTTTTACCAAAGCAGGCTTTGTTTTTATGTCTCTTCTCTTTCATCATCTATTTCCTCTCCTCTCCTCTCCTCTCCTCTCCTCTCCTCTCCTCTCCTCTCCTCTCCTCTCGCTGTTTATTTAATTAGCAAATGTTGATTGTACCTGAGAGTTTAGAGTGGACACCTGGTGAACCTGTTATCCATCACAATAATTCACAGAATCTGGCATGAACTAGTTGGACAATATTCCATTGTTTAGATTGAGCTCTGTCAATCTTTGCCATTGATATTAAACAAAAGTCAGGATTATTAAAGCATATGGGTACATGGCCTCATACACTTGTTAAGCCTTTTTCTTTGAGAATGTGACTGCTGTTGTTGAGCATTCTGAAAAATATATGTAGTATGCTATAGTACACAGGGAATCACAGATGTCAAGGGGAAATGATATGTGAAAGCTGTGTACGTTTAAAAATGCAGCACTACTGTACCTTCTTAAAAGGAAAAGAAACTTTCCTCCTTCTCCCTCCTTCCCCCTGTTGCCAGTTAAAATGAACTGTCAGAGCCTGGATAAAGATACAAACAGGATTGCATACCTTACGAAGCCTACAGTGACTCTTAGACTTTGATCTAATTCTATTTGCTGCTTTATGATGCATGAAGCTGTCAGATAAAGAGGTGTTCAAAAAAATCCACTCGAGCTGTCAGAGCTGACAAGCCCTGTGATGGATTACAGAGAAAACAAAAGGGTTATCACCTTAACCACAAACATTTATATCTTTTTTTCATAAGGGTGCTTCAATCAACATGTAGTTACCAGGGTGCAGGTTGTTGTGAGCCTGTAGGAACATAGATCCAATGACACATGTTGAAACAGCATTTAAAAAGTACAACACACATGCCTTGGCACTAATATGCTGCTGACATGGTACAGTTGTGCTTACTTAGATCAAAGATAAGAATCCTATAGTTTTCAATGTAAGAAAGATTCTTTTTTGAAGAACAGATTTCCCCCCACACTCGTCTTTCAAAGATTAAACACAGTCATAACAGTCTGAATGGGATTTAACTCAAAAAAGCCCAGTACTTAAATATGCCCATATGATTACTTACACAATAGAAACTTCAGCACAGAATGAAGAGCAGCTAGGATTTGACTCATGTAAAGGGAACAAAAAAAATTTGCACTCGCTTCTTTTTCAGCATCAGAAAGCTATCTCATGGCCCATTCATCTACCATCTCTTCCCCCTCCCTCACCAATGTCTATCAATTCTTAAAAGGCCACCGCAACAAACAATATTGGACCTGAAATTTATCAAACAAAGCTAATATTCTACCTCTAGTACTGCATCTGTGACACTCTAGTGAAAAGAAGGCAAGGAAATGCATAAGGCACATACTTGAGCTGATAATACAGACTTTTTGTTTGTGGTTTACACTCAGAATCAAAAGTTGGATGCATTCTCTTGTGGACAGTGCATCCATACACTGAGTGACCCAAGGCTAGACTCTGGGATACTGCAGTAATGTTTGATTCTTCAATGGTTGTTTTTCCCCTACTTAGTGACTGTGATAACAAAGTAGGCTCAACACTATGAAAGGGTTAAAAAAATTGATAATTTATGGACAATTAATCCACTGCTAGCTGCAGACTGAGATCACATTTGTCAAAGAAGCCCAAGAACCACATATTGCTGAAACCTCAGAAAAACGTGAGGAAAACTATTGTTCTGTGATTGCCCTAGTTCTCCATCTTTTTCCAAAAAAGCTGTGGCTGCCTGCTACCCAAGAGAAGACCTAGGTGAACATTTGGTCAAACCTTACTTCTCCCTTGCTCTAGCAAGGGAACTTGTATCTGCGGCAGCAAAATTTTTTGCCAAGTTTTATGTGTGTCCTAGACACACACTCACACATATATATATATATGCAGATAGCCTAAATGAAGCCTGCCAAATTAGCAGTGAACTATGGAATTTAACCACAAGGCCTGTATGCAGAAAGAAGGTTAAAAGTGAGGCATTTTTCACACAATATCTTACACACATGTGGTGTGATGTACTCAATGGGAGAGAGGCACTCATTTCACTTGCCAGAGAACCTCTAATGTGAAAAAATCACTTGGATTTGGATACTGGGACAACAACAACAACAAAACCATCTTGAAGCTCCCCAGAAGGTGGGTTGCAAGATTATAATAAGCATGCCCAGGCTTTTAGAAATGTTGCGGGACAGAGAATCCCACAACAGCAGAGCGCCAGGTTCTGTGTTTATGCACCAGACTATTGCTCCACATTACAGAAACCTGGACTATTTCCCCCATAAAACAGAGCACACTCTAACACTGGAAATTTTGTATCAAAATAAGTCAGAAACAGAGATAGATCTCAAGGAGAAGTGTTTGGAGCAAGATGAAGAGCTGAGAGGCAACACTGGCAGGTCTGAAAACAATTCTCTCACAGATATGGACCACTTGACAATACCAGTAAATCATACTGGCCTAAAGTTCTTCTTTCTGATAGATTTCCTTTTAACACCTACTGTCTAAAGGGAAAAAACCGAACAAACAAACAAACAAACAAACAAAAAAAACCCCACAAAACAAACCCAAAAAAACCCCAGAAAAAATATAAAGGTCCAAGCACATTGCTTACAAAAAAAAATTTAGAAGTCCTCTTAAGTGCTTCTTTAACTACACCAAGATCAGGTGTGATTTCGGTTAGCAGCTGTGTGGGGGAGGGAGGACACCATTTCTTCAGTAATTCTAGCAGGCTTTTAAGGCTGTTTCTCTTCTCAGCTCTATCTACCTTTCTGGCGACACTTGCGAAGCACTGATAGACACAAACATTACCATCATTCATTAAACTGTATTCCTCTGCCATAGTTATCCAACAAACTAATAAAACTCCTTTTCAAAAAGTTGAAAGGCAAGCTGGTTCAGACAGACCGTTCTTAGTATGCACAGAGTGTACATTCACAGGCAATAATACAGTGGGAATTCAGCTAGCCTGAGCATAGACTGATGTGAAGCATATGATATTACTTATGTAGGCATGAAAGCAATCTGCTTTAATATCAGACACTTTAGTGCAAAGAATGTCAGGGTTACCAAAGGTTAAAGACAGGCCGCTGGATTTTTTTGTAGCCTATTTTTTTTAAAGTATGAGCTGGAAAACTATGGGATGACTCCATTTTCAGGTTTTGGATACTGCTGAGTAAAACACCAATAAATAATGCAAGTTAAAAATGAACAGCAAAGTAAGAAAAAGTGGGTGGAAAGTGCCACAAAGCAAAATATACAGAGAAAAAGAAGAGTGTGAGAAATGGCCCTCTGCCACTCAGCTACAGATGGTAAGTGTTGCTCCTAGCAAGATTTGAGCATCATCCCATCGATTCAGCACCTTCCCAGAGTGCTGGATAAAGGTTCAGAGTGTCAGAGGCCAGATTCCCACCCAACCATGCTGCCTGCCATCCCTTGGCTTCTTGTACCTATGCTGGGAACCACAGATTTCCATGTCACCTTGCCATTGCACACCTCTCAAGCATCTGGCTTGGCAGGATAGGAGCAGTTTGCTGTGTTTTCCTTACTGGGAGCTTGACAGTGTGCCACCCAGCTGGGCTGCAGATCAGGGCCCTCGGTACCCTGGTCCCTGTGGGCTCTTACTTGCATTCCACCACAAGCAGCAGCTCTTGCAGCACCTTGAACTTTCGCTTTTCCTTTACTAAAATTAAAAACCAGGCACATAACCAAGCTGGGAGCTCCCAAATTCTCAGGTGGGAAGCATTACTGAGAACAGAAGCCAGGTGGACTGTTTTTCAGAGGCTGATTGCTTTTTCAGAGTGTATTAGCATCTATATTTTTCCCCAGCTCTGGAATCCTTAGGTACTAGGGAGCCTAAGAAAAGCAGGAGCTCCTGTGCTGGAGGAAAAAGAACCAAGATAAAGCACAACAAAAGGAACTGAAAATGAAGACATTTTTCTCATTTTTCTCAAAAGCACAATTCTATTTCTGTTTGAGTCCATGTGTCATAGAAAATAAAAAATTGTAAATATTGAGGAGAAATAATGCAAACCATTAAAAAATTATCTGCTTTCATAACCTACTGTGAAGTGACTAAACCCCCTTCATTTATTGATAGCCTTCTCTCAGGCTGGTGCTACTTGTCTGTTCACCCTCACACAGGTCTGAGCCTGCCACTGGCCATTTATGACACATGCAAAGAAAGAAAGAGAGAGGGAGAAATAAAAAGGAAGAAAATGTGGTAGAGGGAGAAAGAGAGAGGAGGGAGAGAGAGAAAGAAAGAATAAAGATAGAAAAAAAGACAAAGAGGGGGGTAGTGTGCAGCGAAAGGAAGACAGATGGGCCTATCAGTTATGTATATTGTGACCCACCTGCCAGTCACAGCCCCATGGGAATGTGGCATAATAAATACTGAAAAATGGAAAGTAGGAATTAAACTTAAAAAAAACCCTCAACCCAACAACCAAACATATTGAACAAAGTAAATTGTCTGGAAGGAAGAAGTGTAATAAAGATTTTTTAGGAGCATATAAATCAAAATTTCAAAAGAAATTTGCCAAATGGGGTCTCAGCTCTTGTGCAGTCAGTGGCAGGAGGGTGTAAATTGTGGATCTAGAGAGGATGATTGCCAGCACGCCTAGGTATGAGGAGGCTGATTCAATAAATATTCATGATGGCAGCACGTATGCTCTAGGCACACACCCTGCCCCAGAAAATCCATCTCAGCTGAACTTCACCCCCAGCCCTGGAGCCTCTGCATGCTCTTGCATCACCCCCAGCTGAGTCCCACTGTTTTTTTGTGTTTGTGTGTGTTTGTGTGCACGTGTGTGAGTGTGCAGATATATGAGCCCAGCCCCTGCAGACCAAACCTTACTTACTTCTCCTAGTCCTGTCTCATTACCTGTCCTCCCAGAGCTCAGCAATAAACTCAGCTGTGAGATCTCCAGCTCATCATGACCCTCCAAAACTATCTCACTGAGTAAGAAGTCCTTCATACTAAGATCAGGAGTAATTCAAGTCCATTTTTCTTTTCCTGAGTATGTGTTTCATGGAAAACCTTCCTTCCCTTCTCAAACATGCAGTCCAGAGGATCGTCTCTTGCTTCTGTTAAGATTTTTCTTCACACCAGCCCTGAAGATGTTTCTACAACTCCAAGTAATTCCCAGCCACTCTTATGACAGCCACATGATCCTTTGGATTCCAGAGTCTCTTTGACAATTTGTTGTGGATATTTGGTTAATTCATAAAGAATACCCAGCTTGCACATAGACCTGAGGAAAAAAATGTTTACCCCTTGTGGGGGAACATTGTGCATTCAGAGACACCCGCCTTTGCCTACCTCTTTGTTGTAAAATCTCAAATTGGTCCATGGAGGTGACTCTTCCCTGCAAAATTCTCACACCTGTACAACAAAGATAGGTGTACTATGGCAAACCCACTCTGTTTTCCTTTTGCTTTTCTGCTCCCCTTTTCCATCTCTGAGTTCATATTCATCCTCTTCTTTCTGTCCCATCCCCATCTCTGAACTCCTTCTCCATCTCCTCTTTTCACGTCTCATTCATTCATTCATTCCCGTGTTAGGAGGATCTGCAAATGAAGTTTAATACTTATTTAAAGGCCTCTTTGATGTGGGGTCTACCTAATCAGAAAAAAAAAAATAAAATAAAAACCCAACAAACTAGAAACCCCACGCTAACAGTATCTGAGTTTCTGCTCTGACATTTTACTGCTTGTCTTGGGTTATGGAACCAAAAAAAAAAAAAAGTGTATTCTATTTCATCTGTTGAAAGCAGTTGTGGAAATGTGGTTTTTTTCTTTATCTCTTGTAACTGAGGGGGGAGATGCTTTCTGATATTGGCCCAGCTCTTAAAACTGGGTGGGGCAGTGTTTCTTATCTCTTTCACCACCATCCTCCCTCCACAGGGATATCTGCTGATAATGGCC